>VZTO01006652.1:74297-87648 GCA_013400615.1 Syrrhaptes paradoxus
GCCAGGGCTGAACAGAAGGGTGCTGGAAACCTGAAAACGGGGTGACACAGGGATGTCATGCTGCCAGGCCAGTGCTCACACTCACAGCGCTCATGGGTGCTAGGAGCCAGCAGCTTTTTGACAAGACATATTCAACCTGAGACTATTTGCAGGAATAGTATCACGTCTATGGGCACTCGTCACAGTTCCTCGGGGTCAGGCCAGGCTTTGTCCCAAACCAGGGCTGTGCCCCATAGGAGCCAAAGCCCAGCGGCAACATGGCTTGGCTGGGAAACAGGCAAGGTCACATCCCTCGGGTGATTTTGATCAAGTTATTTTGGGTCCAAATATATATTTCTGTTAAAAAAAAGGAAAATATTTATTTATGTATCTGGATACAGTAACACCAAACCANCAGGTCACATCCCTGCTCCTGCGAAGGTCACATCCCTCAGGTGATTTTTGATCAAATTATTTTGGGTCCAAATGTATATTTCTGTTAAAAACAGGAAAATGTTTATTTATCTGTCTGGATACAGTAACACCAAACCAGTCCATGGCCTCATGGTAGCAGAGATAAGATTTGAGGTGCAGAGTAATAGTCTGGGAACAGAGCCTCACGCTTATTTATGAGGCTGTATTGGAGTATCTGCCTTGCAGCGCTTTGGAAGATCTGAATTATTTTATGACGGCAGAAAATGTTGGAAACTGAACAAGTGTTTCTTCCCTGGCTCTAGTCACAAGGGCCTTTAGTGATGCCAATCTAATGACAAGAGTGATGTGGCACCAGACAACCCTGATTTAGTGAAAAATGCATCCAGGAATTTTCTGGCTGCTAGTGAGCGTCCCCGGGCTTTTATTCTTGTGCCACAGACAGCACCTACTGTTCATGATGTACAATCATCTACTCCTGGCTCCTGCAAAACCCATTCCCTGTCACAGCTCTGATCCGGCTGTCTGAGCAAGCTGGAAATGAAGCAGTTTCTCCAAGCAAGAGCAAAGGGCAGAGCTGAGCAGCCCTCGGCTGCGGGAGGCTCACCGATGCAGGCTGGCAGGTGCATCGTCGCAGAAGCCTGAGGTACAAATGCTCTGAAATGAAAAACAACTTCATCTCTCAGAAAACTTGCAGCTCTCACCGTTAAGTGGTTTATAAGTGTGTAAGGGACTGACTTACTCTCCTGGCTCCTTCCTTAACTTATTTTACAAATCCCTGCAGCAAAAACCTTGCAGGAAAAGTGAGAGAACTGGTGATGACAGCTGATGACCAGCTGGTGATGATATGGTGGGTTTTAGCCAAGTCAGGCGGGTTCTGAGGAGCAAGAGGAAGGGTGTCCCCGGACCAGAACATGCTCCAGGCAGGACAGGCAGGGCAGTGCTGTGGGAGGTGGGAGAGGTGCAGAGGAGACCCTTGCAGCCACATCTTTTATCAAAGGCTGTGGTGGTGGGGATGTGGCCACAGAGCCAGCCTGGCCCCCCCAGAGTGGCCCTGGCCATGGGGCAGCGGGTCTGGGCACCCCCCAGGGCAGAGCTGGGAGCTCCTGGGTGAACAGTGACAGCCCAGAACTGTGGGCAGCTAAAGGATTACTAGAGACATAATTAAGAGAGGGAAGCTCTCAATATGCCCAAACGCCGGTTAATGCCCATGCAGGTGGCAGGTGGCCACGTTCAGACCTTTGGTTTTGGTGCCCTGGGTTACCGAGCGATGTGGTGACACAGGGCACAGCGGGAAGTGGCCGTGCCCTGCAGTGGCTCTGCTCCCTCACCTCCTCCGCAGCTCCACGTTGTCCCTCAGGGCCGGCTCGGCGGCTGACAGCAGCTTCTGCAGCAAAGCCCTTGCCTCCATCCAGGCTGCCCGGCCCAGCCCCATGAAGGCGTTCAGGGTGGGCTGGGAGGTGACACAGAGAGGCAGGGGAGCAGATTAAATACAACTTTTTGCTCAAACTTCATCTGCATGGGAGATATCCAGTGCCTTCATCCCACGGTGAACACCTGTGGGACAGGGCTGCGTGGTGGTGGGTCCCCGGTTGCCGATCCTGGTTGTTCACCCCAGCCCACGCTCCCACCCTCCCACCACAAATCTCTGCAGCAGGACCTGCTGCACGTCTGCATCGTGCCCATCCTGACACAATACTTCAGGCCTTGGCAGCTTTGATATCCCAACTGGCTGTAACCAGAGACCATTTCTATCTACCTTTACCCCAAACACAGCCCCCTGTCATTGCAATGCCATCTGATGCCCTGCCATGAAGTGCTGAAGGCACAAGCGGGACTGAAGTAACGTTCAGGCTTTGTGTCAGGTCCCTGCATCACGAAACTCTGACGAAACTTTCAGCAAAAATGTCCTTTGGACCCCTGATGCCTCTGCACTCTTTGCTCTTGCAGGTGTGATGAGTTTTCCTGACGACACATTTCACGTTTGTTATCCCACCACAACTTTCTAAAAACTCTTACAGATCTCTCTAAAATACGTGTGGAAACTAGAACAGCAGATGTTACGATAAATACCTGGTCAAAAACATACTGATGTTTGGCAAGAGCTGGTCCATTGAACAGATGTTTAATGACGCTGAGATCCAAAATCTGGTCTCCAATCGCTACCCCGAGCCTGTGCCTGGGCTGCAAATCAGGGAGAGGGGAGGGGAAGAGAAGAGTTTATGCTTGCACCCAAAAATCCTCCAAGGAGGGCATGGGGGAAGACAGTGACCACAGATAATGGATCAGGGACAAGGATCTGATGTCACAGCGATGTGCCATTAAAAGCTAATCAAGGAGACTGGCTGCTGAAAAATGTTAGGACCTGGAGACAGAGCATCACTGCAGACTCCTCGCAGACTTCGAGGGGTGGGAGAGAGTCTTCTGCTCATCCCTGTCTTTTGGGGAAAGGATAGGAAAACAAATGAGGGTTTCTTTCCCTGCTCCCTTATCCCTACTCCTCATTAACGACAAGTGTTTCAGAATAAGTTCATATGTCTGAAATATGCCATGAAGCAGGAAAATGCTATTGTTCCTTCTACAGGCAGGGAACTGAAGCACAGTGGGCAGGATCGATCCATAACCATGGAACTAGAGAGAGAAATAGGCATTTCTGCACCACAGTTCCCACTCAGAAGACAAAGGGTGCTCTGGACCCCACTGATGACACCAGGAACGCAGCACATCTTGCTCAGCCACATGATTTCTGCACCACGCCAAACGAGGCTGCCCGCCGCAGCCCATCCTCACACCACGCAAGGAGCCCACAACTCACACGCAAACCCTTGTCTGAATCCTCGCTACAGGAACAGCTTCTCTGCAATGGGAGACTGTGGCTGCACTAGCCGGACAGATGCACCCTCAGACACAAAGACCCCGTTCATCCGCCGCAGCTCTCGGGGGGCCGGCGCCCAGCCTGTGCGGAGCTGGCGGTGACGGCGGGGGAGCAGCACGGACCGTCCCACCACAGCTCTGCCGCAGCTGCACCGGGGTTATAGAAACGCTGCAGCAAAGACAAATTTCAATTATTCGTGTCTTTAGGCAATTAAAGACAAACTAGTTATGGTCATTATGAAAACTAGCTTACCAAAAGGGAACAGCCATCTATGAAAACCCACGCTCTGAAACCTATTTTTTAACATTTAATTTCTAAACAGGATTCCAAATGTGATGATAAGTATTTATTCAGCAAACATTCCTGGAGAAAACTCTAAAGGTCACATCAGGTTAATTTGTAACTGGGACAGTCAGGAATGACATCAACTGCTATAGCTTGAAATCATTAAAACATTGGGCCACTTTTAGAATGTTATTTTCCTAAATAATTTCCATAAGTCCTTGCCTGTCTTTTCATAGGGTCTGAGCAAAAATGTTTTCTCCAGAGAACAGTTATTGAAGAAGGCAGAATAATCCCAACTTGCTAGATAACAACGCACACATCCAAGAAGAGATTAAACGAACCATCTCAGGTTTATCTTTGGAAAATACCAGATCAGAAAACACAATCTTTCCGTTTACGTTCTTTTTTTTTAACCTGCAAGGCTAAGCCGAGACAGCAGAAACCAGGAAATAATAATGAAGTTTCTGTGAGCAATGATAAATCCTCTGCTTTTTCCTTCCAAGCTGCTCCTGTGGCTGGTTTCTCCAGGAGGGCACATCCCTGGGGCTCTGTCCCATCAGGCACTTGGAGGTGTGAGGTTCAGCCCAGCTGGGCTCAGTTCTCATGAAAATGGGAATTGGGAACTACCTCCTTGGAAAAAAACATTGAACCGTGCTTTTTTATACCATCATAAAATGTAAAGCCTGAAGCTGGCTCAATCTGTAGCCTTTGGGCACAGCTTTAGCCATAACACATTGTTACACTTTAATGCATCCTTGTATAAACATACACCCAATAAAACACAACGGATCAGCTGCAAGGACAGAAATTAAACACACATTTTGTGTGCCGGTTTAATGCTTTTGCAGCCATCAAATGTGTCAGAGCAAGCTCTTAACAGAGCAGAAGATGACACTCGCTTGCAAATACGGTGTTTTCAATACAGGCTTGGCAGGAAAACCCTTGTGTCAGTTCACGCTGTGCAAGAGGGACCAGGCGCTACAGAAGATAGATGAAATAAATATTTAACATGGCTTCTTAAGGGTGACAGCGTGATTACACTGTTGCACAAAGAAAATGTGGGATTGAGTTAAAAAGAAAGGTCAGTGCAAACCGTGACGTGCCTCCAGTTACGGAAAGGATCAAACACAGACCTAATGATTTTGTAAAACCAGTCAAAACCACACAAAAACTAGGGTATGTATTAGGCAAAGTTCTTCTTGTAAGCATTAACACTTTTCATTGCTTTTGTGAAATCTTAAAGAACACGTCCTCAGAATAATCACCCTTAGAAAAAAGCCCGTGCAGCAGCTAGGGCTTTGCTGTCACATCAGGAAGGCTGTGCAAGCACCTCAGGCTGGGAAGTTTTTCCTCTATCCCAGGTTGCTGGGAATTTCTTCTCATTCATAGCCTCTGAGCAATTCCAACACTCCAAGGACAAAGTTTGCAGATACTCACCTCCTCCTTAGTGGAGAAAACCCCATAAGGGAGATTTTGGAGAGGAAAATCCGAGTCCTTGTCTACGTGGATGAAAGACATGCTGGCACCAGGCAGTCCCCACTTACAGACGAGAGCCCCCAGGGCCTGGGCTGCCTCACGCCTTCCTGGGAGGTAGATCCTCTCCAGATGTTGTAACCCAGCGCACAGAAGCACCAAATCCCACCCTTCATCCTCCGCCCCAAACCAATAGCAGACCCGTCTCCATCCCACCCCTCCGCCTCCCCTCCATGGCAGCAGCCCTGGTTAATTAGTGCCAGAGGTTTGCACAAGTCAGCGGCTGTGAACTGTTGCAGGGAGCCAGGGACCGGTACAGAAACGGGCTCCTCCTGCTCCACAAACCCTCTCATGAAACTGGGACCGTCTTTTGCCAGGTCCATTGCAGCGCGTGAGAGATCAAAGCAGACAGCTCCGAGACCAGAGGTAACTCTGCTCATTCACCTTCCCAGGGGTCACTTACGTGCCAGAGGAACAGTGAAATGATAATGCTGCATCTGGCCATGTCCTTCCCCTTTCTCCAGGCAGTGCCAGCAGCTCCAAACCAGAGCTACACGTGCAACCACCCTCAAAGAGCAGCGAAGCCGGTCTGTCTGCTCCCAGCCCCAGCTTTGTCCCACCTGCTGGCAAAAATCCATCCATATTCAGGAAAAGTAGAACCCAACGAGGGAATATCCATAACATTAGAACTAAATAGCAAAGACCCCCCCTTTCCAATAAAAACAGCTAGATACTTGCAGCTGCTGAGCCAACCACCAACTAATTTCTTGCTCAACCTTTTTTTTTTGTTGTTGGCAGAGAAGACTCATTAGAAGATATGCAGCAAGCTGTAGAGCCAGATCTTCAGTGTAAGATGACACAACAGCATTGACAACAGCCCATCTGTGACAGCTTTTCACTAGGGGAGACACAAGCTCACGGGGTGCTGTTTGAAAGGGGAGCTTGTCTAAATAATACAACACCAAGCACAGACTTCTGCAGAACCTCCTGTAACCCCTGGACTCCTGTCAGAGTCCTGTACTTAAGGTACAACTCCACGCCACTGATGGCTGGAAATATTTTTTCATGCAGTGAAGAGGTTTCATGCCAAGGTTGTAGGATTTGGGTGTAGAACCTGCTTATTCCACAAATTAAATAAGAACATTGCTCTTGAAAGCATGCTTCAAATACACGCTGTGCAGCTGGAGAGGACAGATTTACTCAGTGTTGTGCAGTGCTGTGAGAGTGCTGCTATTGATTAAAATGTTCATCTGCTAACCTCAAGCTGATGCCACAAAATATACTTCACTCGTTACCCACACTGAGAAGTGGATCAACGACCATGATAACACCAAGACAATGCCAAAGCAAAGAAAGATGACACGCGATTCTTCAATGTCAGGGAGAGGTAGAGTTCCAGTCTAAATTCAAGCTGATGTATCAGGACCATACACTCTTTCAGTATTCTTAACTCTGAAAAATATGCACAAACCAGGCCAAAGGAGGTTTATTAGATTGCTTTGAGAGCTGGAGAATTGTCTGATGCTGATCTGCCTCCCCGTGGGTATTGCCACAGCATTGCAGGGTGAGTTTCCTCTCGGTGCCATCACCTTTCCTATTGTATAATCGAGAGCCAGAAGAGTTGTTGCTTCAGAACTGAGCAGTGATAAAGAAAGAACATGAATTCCCAAGGCAGTTGCTTTTCTTGTACCTTTTCTTCTTTCAATCTCAGACACCAGAAAATACAAACTTGATTGGCTCCCCTGCCCTGGGAAATCCAGAGCATCTCCTCTCTGCTCGGCTCAGAAGTACCACTGTCAGATGAGAGGAGCACATGCAGGGGGGAGAAAAAGGGCACTTCTAGGAAAAGGAGGAGAGAGACCAGAAATAGGGAGGAGGGAGGAGTGTAAACGAGAAGGATTAGAGAATGGGGAACTAGGAGCAAAGAGGAAAGCAAACTGAGAAACACCCACAAGAAGACACTGCTGTTCTTCCATGCTCTGTGCTGTGTAAAAGGAAGTTTAGCAAATGTTCTGAGGAAATACAGGATTATAAACCCATAAAAAAGGCAGACCATTACCAAAACTTACTGGAAAGAGTTATTTATTCCCTCCTTTACTATAAAAACCATGAGCTTCATAGATTGTGGTTAAGACATTTTTGCAAGCACAAGATACTTCATTTATTATTGGGTCTTGCAGATTACTTTCCTCAGCTATCTGATAGAGAAAGCTCCGTCTGCTGCACAGTGCTTATACGCCAAATGTAGTGCTTTATCTACTAATTGCCAGCCATAGCTTTTAAAGAGCATTCAGAATTTTAAAAGGATGTAGCCAGCTTTGATTAAAAATTTAACATTTTAAATAAAGCCATGCAATCTCATTTATTTTACAAATGCCTGAAAGGAGCAGCAAATCACCAAGTGGAATTTCAACTGCAGATCAGTACCATCTGGAGAGGAATTAGTTCTGCTTTAGTGTACTGTTATGTTTGGTGATAAGCAGTGCTGGCTGAACTTACCATGTTACTACATCATCCCCTCAACTTTTAAGTTATACGGATGACCAGGGTGGTTGCACAGTTGAGGCACAGGCTGTGATCTGACAAGACAGGCAGTCCTAATTAAAACAGAACACCCTCACAAGATGATAAAAAGAATTCTCCTACCGCCAAAGGGAGATTCACTGACAAACCTTGCCAAGGAGCGTGTGGAAGGTGGCTGTGGCAGTGTTCAATGTTGAAGTCCATGGATTTCAAGCCTCAGAAGGATGGACATCTCACTGGAGAAACTGTCTGAAGAACCTTTCTCTCACCTAACTTAAGGAAGTCAGCACAGCGCTGCCAGACACTGGATCACAAACACCACAGCTCCGTTTCCAAGAGCCAGAATCACACGCATGGATCCACAGCCTAGTCACTGGCCACATCCATTTCACCTGTAGGTCTGCCCCCAGTGTACGTATGTTGTCACAAATGACCCCAACTGCTGCCCAGCAGTGACACACTGCACTGGAAGTACAGAGAACTCCCTGTGCAGAATGTATCAGCGCACAAGGTAGAATGCTTCTGGAAACTGTAGGCTTTGATAGTTACAGGTGAACAGGTTAAAAAAAAAATAATCAGAATTTAGCTGGCATTGGGATATACATGGTCTCTGAGAATAAATACACTGGGAGTAAAGGAACCACCAAAGGAACACCCCCATGGAAATAAAGCAAGAGAAATCCAAATTACAGATGCCAGTGACAGTCACAGGGGCTCCAATTTTTTTAAATTTTATTTAATCAAAGTTAAGACGTGGATAAACATAAATACAGCACAGGTACTTCAGATCATTCTTCATATTGGTGTACAGACAGACTGATGGATGTAATCCCAATGAAACCTGCAGTCAATGAAGTGCATACAGCCTTCCCCCCACACACACAAAAACAAAAACCAATTAAAAAAAACAAACAAAAAAACCACACAATCTCAGCACACACTCTCATTACAAATGATTCATACATAAATAGGTAGAGGGTGCAAACAAGCTAATATGCGAATATGTATAACCTCTTGTTAATGGGGAAAAAAAACCAGAAGCAGCCATAATGATTAAAATACATTCAGTTACTGATAACTAGTTGTGCCATACAAGGCATTATCAAAAAAAGGAAATTGTGCTGCAGAGAAAAGCTATATACAACAAGAAAATAAACTGCAAAGTTAACGCATGCATGTTTTATCCTGGAAAAGCACAGCCCTCCAATATTTTCTCCACGTTTGTTATAAAAGCCCTCTGCACTCAACTAAAATTAAAATGATCTTAAAGGATAATACTTGTAAAGTTTACTTAAGTCTTCAGCCACAGAAAACTGCAATGAAAATAAATGTTCAGAGTCATTTTCAAAACAAAAAACAAAAACAAAAAAAATCTATTCATCTGATGACATGCATGATTAAAAGGTCTAGGCAAGATACACTGCTCTACATTCCTGATGACTAAGGAAAAAAGCTCAAGTCAATTTAATCTGCAGATGGTCAGAGGATTTTGTATTCCAGCAGAAGCAGCAGTTCAGATCTTCTGGATCTTTTCCCCAACAACTACAGGATTCTCTTTTCTGATTTTCTCAGCAGCATCAGCTTTGTAATTGTAAGAGCAACTGTGTACATCTGAATAACGGTGCATACCACAGTAGACGTTTCCACACCGACACTCAAACCCTGTGAACAGAAATACAAGCTTAAACATTTCAACATTCTTAATTACACTGGTTTGTTCTAAATCCTGAATGTGTTCACTCACTAGCAATAAATCTCAGTCACCAGTGTCAATCAGCCAAAGAGCCGCTGCTGCAGAAAGCATAAGAATCACAAGTAATACATTTTTAAACGATTACAAGAAGATCTGACTTGACCATTACTTCTTATCACATGATACACCAGCACAAGAACAGACCTCCTCCTCTTTTTCTTTGTGAATCTTCACCTTGCAGAACTCAAGTTTTCTTGGGCTCTTTCACTGAACTACTGCAAAGCTAGTTAGTGAACAGCAGCAAACCATCATCCAATTCCTCAGCTAAGCACACTTGCAAAGGGAAGTATTTGCAATTATGAATTTCACTTAAAGACAGGAAGTTGAAAAACGAAATAATACACAAATGACTAAATCTAATAAGAGCCCAGCTGAAGCATTTTTGGCCAAGTTTTATTTCAAATCAGCAACACCAAGAGGACCATACTCCATTTTCCCCTTAGGAGAAAAACCTTTCCAAGGTCCAAAGCCTAAACAAGTCTAAGAAAAGTGAGATCAGAATTTCTTACCAGTAAGTCCAACCTTCTTCCTGCACATGAAACAACGATTCTTTTTCTGTTTTGGTTTGTCAAGCGACTTATCTTGTTCTTCAGGTGTAGGCTCTGCGTTCTCTGACACTGAAGCTAACATTAAAAAAGTTAATAAGAACAATGGAAAAAATGTCTGTCCCTGTCCCCTTCCTCTGTTTAAGCCATAAGATAATCTACAGCCCATACTGTAAATTAGGCTCTGGGGTTAGCCGTTTTGCTGCAGCGTCCATGTCTGAAGTGTAATGGACTCTCAGTAGTGGTACTGGAACTCCTTCCTTCTAGACCTTCAATCTAATTTAATTAGAGAAATCACTGAATGCTCATACAAAGTTCACATTACAAAAACTCAATAAAGAAACAGAATAATTACAAATTAGGTTTAAGACTAAAATTCAGTGCTGCCAGATTTAGAAAGAGAATCCAACACGAAGTGTTTCTCCACCAGCGTTACTATTCCAGTTTCTAAAATCTGGTTGTAAGCAGCTTTGTGTTTACTAGGATCAGTTGAGTAAAACACTCCCTTTCACATACTGAAACAACATTATTTTTGCTGAAGGCTGCAGTACTGAGACCACACAAAATGCAATGATTCAGAAGAATCTCTACCACTGTGACACTGCTGCTCCTGCACACCTGGTAAAAGCCTACACAGAGGCTAGTCACTACCTGGGGTGAGATACCATTAGCTCAAGATACACAGACTTGCAGGAAAGAAATACACCATTCCGAAACCCAGAAGGAAACAGGTAAACACTTCATTTTAAAGACACTTTTGCTAAGACAACTTTCAACCTACTTTAATATTCTCTCACATCTGAAAAAGACAGGTTACAAGTAGTGTGGGAGAATATAAACAAGCAATGGTAGTATTTGCCTGACCCAGGTAAAAATAGAAATTGGCTGGTTTTCCTCAAGTATTTGCACATTCCTTACATTACAAAACAGAAATAGCAACCAAAAACCCCAACTTCATTTCAAGAAGGGCTAAGAGCCAACCTCTGCCTACCAGCCATTGCTAGATCGCAGCAGGATAAGTCTCCAGCGAGTAAGGTGTACAGAAGCTAGGAGTTTTTGCAGCAGAGAGGCAAAGAATGAAAGCAAGCTCCAGCTGTGAGTAGTGTCAACAGAAGCAGAGCTAGAACCAATGTTATAAAGAAGGGAAGACGACAGCAAGCCCAAACATTTGTCAGGGAAAATGCTGCAGGCATCTCTGTACAGCTGGACTTTTGTTAGGCAGAGACTGTCAAATGCAGTTCTGTGCTAGTTCTATGCCAGTCGATTCCTATTCTGCATGACAACTCTGGTGGGGTTTATTCCTGTGCAGCTATTCTGATGATTTCATTAGGAAAGGGTACTTTCCACTTTCGCAATGTTATCAAAACATTGTAGTCTGTACCAAGCAACACCAACACGTAGCAAAATACCTGACCACCAGCGAAGACTTTGCTCGAGTAGAAAGTATATTGCAAAAGTTAATCTATCAAAGACAGACTGTTGTAGGTGGTTTAAATCCTTTAAAAATCACCATCTGTGCTACAAGCAGAGCTTTTCTTTGTCCTGAAATTTATAAGAACTGATAGTTTGCAAAAAAGGTTCAATGGCTTTAAAGGGCTGTAGAAAGATAATATCCAAAGGTTTGCAAGGTAAGTGTCAAAAGCAGTAAGGATTAAAAGATGAGAGGGAAGTATCATCAGTGCTAAGACTTACTCAAATGAACTCTTGCAGTGCTATACAGAACAGATATTGCAGTGTTTATTAATTCATTAATAAAGCTCCATGCCATGAATTAGCATTTAGCAGACAATATTCTCAAGTTTGCATTTCACAGAAGCATAAAATGGTTTGGGTTGGAAGGGACCTTAAAGATCATCTAGTTCCAACCCCCCTGCCATGGGCAGGGACACCCTCCACTAGCCCAGGTTGCTCAAAGCCTCATCCAGCCTGGCCTTGAACCCCTCCAGGGATGGGGCATCCACAGCTTCTCTGGGAAACCTGGGCAAGTGTCTCACTACCCTCACAGGAAAAAAAATCTCTTCCTAATATCTAATCTAAACCTACCCTCTTTCAGCTTAAAACCATTACCCCTTGTTCCATCACTACATGCCCGTGTAAAAAGGTCCCTCCCCAGCTTTCTTGTAGGCCCCCTTCAATATTGGCTCTGTGGAGACCTTACAGCAGCCTTCCTTCTCTTTTCCAGGTTGAACCACCTCAACTCTCTCACCCTGTCTTCATAGGAGAGGTGCTCCAGCCCTCTGATCATCTTCCCACTCTCCTCTGGACTCAAACAGGTCCATGTCCTTCTTGTGTTGGGATGGAGCACTCCAAGTGAGGCCTCACGAGAGCAGAGGGGGACAATCCCCTCCCTTGACCTGCTGGTTATGCTTCTTTTGATGCGGCCTAGGACACAACTGGCTTTCTGGGTTGCACCCACACATTGCTGGGTCATGTTCAGCTTCTTGTCAACCAACACCCCAAAGTCCTTTTCTTCAGAGCCGCTCTCAATCCATTCTCCACCCAGCCTGCATTTCTGCTTGGGATTGCCCTGACCCATGTGCAGGACCTTGCACTTGGCCTTGCTGAAGTTCATGAAGTTTCCAAGGGCCCACCTCTCAAGCCTGTCTGGGTCCCTCTGGATGGCATCCCTTCCTTCCAGTGTGTTGACTGCGCCACACAGCTTGGTGTCATTGGCAAATCTGCTGACAGTGCACTCAATCCCACTGTCCATGTTGCCAACAAAGATGTTAAACACCACTGGTCCCAATACCAACCCTGCAGAAGGCCACTCGTCACCAGTCTCCACTTGGACACTTCCTGTTGTAGCAAAATCCAGTTACCTCAATGTAAGTTTTACTATAAAACATCTGTAACTATTAGCCAAATTGAGGAAAAAACTGGCACTGTTCCCTCCATAACAAGGCTCTCTAATACACACACACATTTTCTTTGTGCATTTGCTCTCACATTAAAAAGGTTTAAAAATATTTAAAGGCTGCTGTTCACTGTAGAACCGAGTGGGAAGATTCTTCTACTGCTGCCACAAGTCACTTTGCATCTACTGTAGTAACCATAAATTTTAAATCTCAATTTGCTTTTGCAGAGAAGCCAGAGATTGACTCAAAATCCTCTATAAAAATCATGAATATCCCAACCACTAAGCCACCTTCAGATGACAAAGTGCCAGTGTTTAGTGCTCCATCTAAGTTAGCTGTGATGAATGCAATAGAAAAAAAGCCAGGTAAAATGCAGTACCACCCAACTTGGAGCTCACAGGAAACATGTTCCAGCCACTCCCAGGCTGCTGTACTTCTGTCTGGATTCCAGGATGCTGCTGCCTGCTTTGCTTGAACCGATTCCCTCCCCTCCCCCAGCCCCAGCTCTGCCTTTAGCTGGAGAGCAGAAGCACTGGCAGCACCAGTACAAGCTGCCAGCTAACCAAAAAGGAATAAAGCATGAATGCATACTCATTTTTCTGGAGCTGACAAGTTGGGCTGGCTGCTAGAA
>VZTO01006653.1:0-10074 GCA_013400615.1 Syrrhaptes paradoxus
CTACTCCCATTCCCTGTGTCATGGTTCTTCTGGTCCAGCAAAGACCAAGCTGCAGCTCTCTCGTGCTTCCCAGCCCGAAAGCCGCAGCTCCCTCTTGCTCATCCCTGACGGCTGGAGCCAGGAATCACTCCACACTTGGTGCAGAGAGGCTTCACACGTCCCAAACCCTCAACAGGAGGTGACAGCAAGGGGCCATCCAGCTGCTGAGCAAGTGACCCGCTGGCCTGGGACCACCAGGTGGAAGCTTGGCCCCAATATAAATCATCAACCCCATTAATTATCGAGCAAGGTCGCGATCTCGCGTTTACTCTCCCACTTGGATAATTTAGTTGACCTCCTCTGGTTAAGTGTAACAGCTCCTGCTGAGCTGCTTTGTTGCAGTTGATAGCGAGATAATTATAATCCCATCAGCAGTTAAACTGTTTCAATAGGCAGAAGACACACTCTTCAGCCGTTGATGGATATCTAACAGCTTCCCAGAGATTTGATATTAATCAGCTGCTATCTCTCGACTGCTGGGAGGCAAGCAATCGCTGACAATGGCAGGCGAGGGAAAACATGATTTTTCTGAGATGCACATTTAAAAAAAAAATAACACGTTGCGAGGAGTGTGCTTGCGGGCTGGATGCTGGAGCTGGCTGATAACCGTTCCTGCTTGCTTTGCTGCAGAAGTGGCCTTGGAGCTGGAGATGCAGCTGGAAATCTTGCTCCCAGCCCTCGATGATCCCAGTTAGCACCAATTTCATCTTGCTGCAGGTGGAGAGATGTGAACGGTCTGTGATCAGAGGAGGGGGGATTTGGTCGTTAGTCTTGCATGAATTATGTAACGGTTGGAGTTGCAAAGAGAGGAGTGAAAAACGCCGGCTAAAATGTTATTTAATATTTGATTGCTTGCAAAATCAAGGCCCCGTAGTATTTGAATGTTTCCTGGGAAAAGGTGGCAGACAAAACATATTTATTACTCAAGCCTTTAAACCAGAGACCTTAAAACCTTAAAAATCCAACAAGCGGCTTTTCGTGTTTTATTGAACAATTTCCCCCATGCTGCAAATTTGTGCGTGAAATTACAAAAAGTAATAAGCTCATCCGTTTCCCTGCGATTTCACTGTTAAACTGGAATGAGACAGACAATCCAGTCAATAACACTAATGCTGTGCTTCGCAAAAAGTCGGCTGTGCCCAGGGCCTGTGAGCATGAAACTCTCCCTGCTCCCGTGTGGCTTTTCCCTGAATACGTGGGATCTTAACCCATTTAATTGCATCCTATCACACATCTCGTTTAAAGACCAGACTCCTATGAGACTCCAAATAGCTAAACAGTGCAGAAAAAGTGGAATGGTTTTCCAATAAGAGGTTTTGGGTTGTTTTTTTTTTCAGTTTGGAATCTGGTCAGGAGCTCACGGGATTCTGTTGGTTTTTGCTTTAATTATTGTTATTTGTGTGTAAACACAGAGAGATTGTTGTAACTATTGGGCTGGAAAACTACCTAGGAGGTATTTGCTCCTCGCTGCGGCATTTAACGTTTCATGACTGTTGTTTCTCAGCTTCACTCTATGCAACACGCTCCAGCTGTCTATTAGGAGAGACCCCGCACACCCGGAACGACGCGGTGTCCCCATGCTGGACGCTGCGTGACACACGGTGAAGGAAACGTCTGAAATTCCCAAGATGAAGGATGGAGCCAGGAAGAGTATTTGGGCATGGTCCTAGCGCAGGGCAGAGCTGGTTTCACTCCGAGACTGGGGAAATGGGTGGGTTGGATGAGGCTTTGGGCAACCTGGGCTAGTGGGAGGTGTCCCTGCCTATGGCAGGGGGTGGCACTGGGTGATCTCTAAGGTCCCTTCCAACCCCAAACCATCCTGTGACTCTATGATCCACTTGTGCCAACCTCTCCTGAGGGCAAGCAGGGTGGGGTGCTCCTGTATCTTGGTGCTTGCCCAGGGACCACTCCTTGCCCATGGGGCCAGTGCCACCCAAGGGGGGGCCTTTCCCCCACGTCCCAGGGCAGCGCTCAGAACAAACCCTCTGTCCCCTCCTCCATTGAAGGGAAACGTTCTGCAGTGCAGACATGACATAAAATAATAAAAATTCCCCCAAGTTGGAAATCCCACGTGCAAGGGTCCCTCAGCACAGTAAAGAGGCTGTGTGTCCTTGCTGGGGAGCCGTGTCCCTGGAGGGTCCTGTGTCACCAGCCGGAGCAGTGACGCAGGAGGGCAGTGGCCCCGGGCAGGCAGCGTGGGGTGGCCCATGGCGGGGGCTGCCCCGTGCCCCGGTGTGAGGTCTGGGGAGCAGAAGGAAAGTCACGTACGGTGTGCAAGGACACACGGGGGAAGTGTGATGCAGTTGGTGCCCTGGCTGGGTAGCAGTGGGAGGTCACCAGCTGGTCCCATGGTAGAGTAATGCTCTCCTGCACCCACCGGGCTCGGGCAGGGAAATGTTACCCACGGGGAGGGTGAACCATGGGTCCGTAGTTCGAATATAAGGGGTTTGTGTTCCCTTCACAGGCCCCCATGGCCAGGAGCGGCTGTGCCCATTCCCAGCCCATTCCCAGTGAGAGGAAGGCAGCGCAGGAGAGGAACGCTGCGTCCCCAGTGCCACCTTGTGCCTGGAAACCAAACAGCCCGGCGCTTCTGCGGGATTGAACAGCACAGGGGGATGATGGCAAGGCTGTGGGCAGGCTGGGGCTTGCTTATGTGGCTAGCAAATCCCAAACTGGGGCCATAAAAAGGCTTTTGAATAATGGCACGAATGGCTTCTCTCTGGGAGCGGTGCCCTGGTGACGGTGACTTCATGGGAAGTGCTAACGAGGAAAGCTGAGCCTTGCCTTAACAAAAGGTGTATTTAACAATTAAAAATGGTTTATAGTCGCCCAGCTGGAGAGAGGCACAGAGATGGGGGGGCTCTGCCCAACCAGCACCCTCAGAGTGTGGGTCCCGGTCACGTATTAGATGGTTGATGAATGTCCCAATAAATAGGAAGGTGACTTTTAAGCTCGGTGTGCACTCTGAAAGGTGCTTTCCTTGCCGCTGTGGCTTCTTAGGGAGATGCTCTCCTGGTGTCAGCCACACGTGTGCCTGGCTTGCTGTGTACAGAAGTTAGATGCTGAGCCCGGGAAAGTGCCAAACGGGGCAGGACACAGTCCAATATTCTCTGTGTGTTTTTTTGTTTTTAAATGTCCTGGCCATCAGTCTGTCAAAGTGGGGAATCACACATCTGGGGAAGGAGGAAAGCTCGACCTCTTGCAGAGCCCCGTGGTGGGAGGTGAAGGAGAGGAGAGCACCAGAGCTGCGCTGCCTTGGGATGGCCAAAGGCCAGGGCTGGAAGTGTCTGGTGAGAACACGGAGCAGTAGAATCACACCTCCCCTTCAAGCTCAACCCTGCCCACTTCTCTCCTTGGCCCAGAAAACCTCCTGGATATTTGTTGTGCAAGCAGCAGAATCATATAATAGAATCATTAAGGTTGAAAAAGACCTCAAGGACCATCCAGCCCAACCATCAACCCAACACCACCCAACCCANGAGACACCTTGGAGTTTTCCACCATGAACATCATGGCAACTTGATAAAACCTCATCTAAACTACTTGGCAAACCACCAGGGGCAGTGGCAGAGCCGTCAGCGGCATCTCTGCACACCACAAATGACAGGATGGTCTTCAAAAAGTGAGGAGAGAAAGTACAGGAGGAGAAACAAGGAGAGAAGTTGAGAAGGATAAAACTGCCTTTGAGCAGTAGCACCTGGGGCACAAGCCTGGGTTACACCAGCTGTCTGCAGGCTGTAGGGTGCCTCTNGACACCTTGGAGCTTTCCAACATGAACATCATGGCAGCTTGATAAAACCTCACCTAAACTACTTGGCAGTGGCAGAGCTGTCAGCGGCATCTCTGCACACCACAAATGACAGGATGGTCTTCAAAAAGTGAGGAGAGAAAGTACAGGAGGAGAAACAAGGAGAGAAGTTGAGAAGGATAAAACTGCCTTTGAGCAGTAGCACCTGGGGCACAAGCCTGGGTTACACCAGCTGTCTGCAGGCTGTAGGGTGCCTCTCCAAGCAGAGCTGACTGGAGAGGATGTCAAAAATCTTCAGCGAGACTAAATCACCCATCGTTCCTTAGCAACCCACAGACATTTTGCAGAAAAACAATCAGAAAAACAATCTAGCTTGAGCTATTTTGGCTTTTCCCTTCTTTGGTGTCCCTACCCTTGGGCCAGCATAGTCTGAAACCAAATAATCCAATGGTGGGATCCACAACAGCAGCCCCCTTCCCTCCTGGGTTCCTGACACAGCGATCTGCTTTAGCTGAGGTCTCAGCCCTGCTCTCATCCCCAACACGACATTTACCTTCATCCTCAAGAGCTGATACCCGCAGCTGAGCTGCCGGAGCGGTGACAGGCTGGTGTGGTGGGACAGCCCTTGGTACATCAAGCAACTTAAGTCTTTGCCATCTGAATTTTTTTCCCACTGAAAAAAAGCCCCAATTAAATAGCAGCAAAGTCAGCACTGGAGAGGTGGAGGGCTGAAGCACCGGCACGGAGCACAGTGAAGCCTGGCTGTGCACAAATGTGGGATGGCATCACTCATCCAGGGTTGGAGACAACTGGCATCACTGCAGCTGCCTAGTTTGAGGGTTGCGTAGTTCGTGCTGTAAAAGCAGGAGTCGTTTGCTGGGTCCCTGTAAAGGCTGCAGGGACCTTGTGGTATTTTCAAGGGGAGGGTTCGTTACTCTTGTCTGGGAGAATTTTGCCTAAAGTTTCTTTAAGGAAGCTACAGAGCTGCCAGCCTGCACCTCTCAGTCCTCTCTCCCTCTTCTCTAATAAACACGTTTTTACTTTCCACCACAAGAGGTCCCCAGGATCCTAAGGCAAAAAAAAAGGGAAGGAAAATCCATCTAGGAGCAAGGTTTGGCTAGGATGCTGCTGAACCAGACGTGTTGGAAGTCTTAGGTCAGAGGAAGGGAGCAACCTTTCCTCCCACCACTGCAAAGATTGGATGGCTGAGGGAGTTTTTCCTGTGCGGGGGGTGAGGCAGTGGCCCAGGGTGCCCAGAGAAGCTGTGGATGCCCCATCCCTGGAGGGGTTCAAGGCCAGGCTGGATGAGGCTTTGGGCAACCTGGGCTAGTGGGAGGTGTCCCTGCCCATGGCAGGGGGGGGCACTGGATGGGCTTTAAGGTCCCTTCCGACACAAACCATCCTGTGATTCTATATTTCAGTGCAGGAATGACTAAAGGTGAACTCCAGCACTGCTAAGGTTACAACAGAAGTTGTTAGTGGAATCGATTTAGGGCCAAAACCAGCTCCCAGGCACAGAGCAGCTCACATCATTTAGCACAGGCTGCCAAGAGGGTCCCCGTGCCCTTGCAGCACTCGCTCCTTTCCCCCGTGTACGGCGTGGAAGTGGGCAGCAAAGACGGAGCCGGTTAATTTGCCGTGTGCTTTGGAGATTTGGGTTGGAGGCAGATAAATGGCTCATGCAATTTCATGTTGCAAATGATGGGAGGCTGGAGACCGCAGAAAAGCTGGATTCAGTCATAGGAAGCCTGGCGTTAAATGAACGGCGGCAGAACAGGGCACGCAAGGGCAATGGGGTCACTGCAGGTGCCTTTGCACCCCCCTCCGAAATGTCTCATGCAGTTTTTTGAGCAAAACATTGCAGGATCCAGTGCTAGAAATGTGCAAGCTCTGCAGCAGCCCTTGTAAGAAGGATTTGGCTGTTGAATTTCCTCAAACTCCTGCTGAAGGCAATGGCGGTTGTGCTGGAAAAAAAAAAAAAAAAAAAGGGTTCAAATAGCTGTTGGCCCAGAGCTCCCATTGACAAGCTGCGTGACTAACGTGGTGCCTCGAGAAGTCCCAGCAGGAAGCGTGTGGGCATTAATGTCAGGCTGAAAGCAAGCACGGCTCCGGCATGGATGGAGGAAAGGGGACACGAAAGGTACCAGCACTTGCGTCATCTCTTCTAACTATAGATGCTTAGTGGGGCGGCTGAGTGCAGGATCCGGTGAAGGGATGCTCTGATGACGCTTCCCCAGGGTCCTCCAGTAAATTATGCAAAACTCCTCTTTGAAGGAGACCTTTCCAGCAAGCCCTGGAGCAAGCAGTGTTTCTCACATTAATAGAGGGGAAAAAGCTAATGAAGATGAATGTTATCAGAGTGTGGAGAGGAGTTTCCTTTTAGATGGTTAGAAATAGATTTTCTCTTGGCATTTCAAACTGAACATTTCTTTTTCTTTGGCCATAATATTTAACTACAACTTTATACGAGTTCTGAAGGCAGCTCTGTATGTCGATGTGCTCATAGAGCTCTCTAGAAATAACGCCCCACCAAGCCTGTTCGGCCCATTCAGCACATCACCAGGTTGGATCCTAAATGGGGGAAAAAAAAAAAAAAAGATCACACATAAGCCTGAGCTGAGGTGCTGAAGGGCACTCACATACCTTCTCTCCCAAGGTTTTTCATTTCTTTTTTGGTGTCAGGAATAAAGAGATGCTTTCTTTCCTGCCTGGCAGCTTCCCCTCCACCTTGTAATAAGGAAGCAGAATGGGAAGAGAGGATTTCCATGCTCTTGGTCGTGTGAGGACATGATGAAGTCCTTGCTCTGGCCCCCAGAACAGGAACTGGTGCTGTGAGATCTCTTTGCATCCCTCGAGCACTAGAGCACTGGGGTGATACAAGATTAGAAAGTGTTGTGATCCCTCCCGAAATGTGTGTTGGTCACAGCCAGGTGTGAGCGAGAGAAACGCATGGAGAGCTTTCCCGAACGTCCTCGTCTGCATCCTTTGCATCCTGCCTCTCTTTGGGGACAAGTCTTACCCAGACCTGAACAAGACCCAACCACAGGACTTTGCAAACACCAGCTTGGCTGAATCTGCCACTTGGAGCTGGGTAGAGGTGTTTCTGCTGCACCTGGAGTGATGGGACGTGGTCGTTTGTGACTTCTGTCCCCACCACATGCAACAGCCAAGCGACATTCCAGGATAAGACGGGCAGAGGAGCTCTTTGGGTGATGTCCCCTACGCCCAGCTCCAACAAACTTTCTGCACTTGTGCTTTGGGTATATTTAAATTCACTCACTGATTCCTCTGATTATTTCTTGGTGCAGAGAGGAGATATAAGAAAGACAGACTAACCAAAAATTTTTTGCTACCGTCTCTGCTGAAGGACTTGCATTACGAACTAAAAAGCTGTGCTAGCAAAGCAGCTCTGCCTTGTCTTACAGACTGTCCTTTGGTGGGAGAGCGTGGTCTGCTGCGACCTGGCAGAAATGGTAGGAACACGGGAGAATCTGCTTTTTATCTGATTTGGCTTGTTTTATGCAGTTTGATCCCTTGCAAGAGCTTTAGATAACATTGAGGTCCAGGGAGCAGTGTTAGCGACGTACCCGCTGCTGTGTCATTTGATAAGGTCCCTCTGTGCCAAGTGCTCTGGATCAGTCCCTTCCCTGGCATCCAGACAGTGTTCTGGGCTTAAAAAGATATTGGATTGTAAGTCTAAATCAGAAACTGTCAGTTTTTTGCTGAGCTTTGAGTATGGCGACTCTTTAGATGAGGTGTTTCTAGCTATAAAAAGGCAAGTGTTTCAGAACTTTTTAATCAGTACTGTTTATAGTTTAAAGAACTGCTTTAAAAGGCAGCCAGGGATGTGGCCTATGTAAATATTAATATTCTTCTAAATTAGAATCACAAAGTCACAAAATGGTTTGGGTTTGAAGGGACCTTCAAGATTGTTGAGTCCCCTGGGCATGGGGGACATGCCGTGGGCAGGGACACCTCCCACTAGCCCAGGTTGCTCAAAGCCATCTTCAATGTACGTCACAGCAAGACCAAACCCAACCCATGTTCAGGCTGGAAGGGGAGGTTCAGGGTGAGCATGGTGGATTCATTGTCATGGGTGGCACCATTAGGAGGAAAACTGCACCCAGCTGATAAGAGGGGGGAAGCACTTAGAGGAAAGTGGTTTTCGTCTCAGACCCCTCAGACCTCTGCCCATCCTTGGTGTGTCTGGGACTCGGGGAGAGCTGAGCTGTGAAGGCAGCAGCACTCAGCTTGCACGCAGCCAACACGAGGTCTTTGATGCGGCAAAGGAGAAGAACGTGAGGAAGAGTTGAGTGCCTCAGCTTTGGTGGCGGTTGTTAAGCAAAAGGTCAGGTTTGCACTGGATTCCTGGAGGAAGGCACGCTGACAGCCCTGCTGCTCTTCTGAATTCATTCTGGCAGGGGTGAAGCGTGGCAGAGGCTTTGCTATGGAGGTCTCTTGAGCTCCATGGGGTTTCTTCCAGCTGTGGTCTTCTGCAGGACGGAGGCAGCTCTTCCATGATGGAGGCCAGCACCGAATGACCTCGAAAAGCTGTTTATCCTGCAGCTGAAAGCTGCAAACTGGTAGGATCGCAGCACTTCATACAAAGGTGTCTAGAAAGCATGCCAATAATTGGTTATTTTGGAGAACAAGGTGGATATAAAGGGTATGAAGGAGATGTTTTGCACAAAGGTGCCATCTCTTCCTGCTGCAATAAGAGAAAAGCAGAGCTATGCCAAAAATGGGGTGCTCCGGGATGTCATACAGCCCCTGTGCTGTGCTCCCATCGTTTGAGCAGTGACTGGTACCCTCTCACTGCAGAGATCCTGGGAGCAGCTTCAGTCGCTTTTTTCTTCTTCTGGCATGGACGTTTTCCAAACCAAAAGAGCAGAGGCTGCAGCCAGTCATCATTTCTGAGAAACCAGCTACAAGGGCTGTAATAAAAGCTCACAGATACCTGGGTCTGAGCTGAAGCTATCTCCTATTGTCAGGATGATATCTGCCTACGCAAAGGTCTGGTTTTCCATGTGCAGCGTAGTCGGCAGTGGAATTGAAAGCACTCATCCGTTGCATGTAGTGCCTTGACTTTTGATAGAGCTGCAAAGAACGAGTTTACACTTTGCACACAGATTATTGTCAAGAGGTGCAGATGTAAGTACAGTGAACTGGCTGCCGAAAATAGCCTGGCTCTGCTGACTGGCATACGAGGCTCGCAGAGCTTCACGCAGTGACAGCGTGTGTGTGCACATCTTCTTTTACCACTAGATGTCATATATTGGTTTTTTTTCCTCATTTTCTGAAGCTGCTTTCAGTGAGACATCAGTTGATGGAGACAGTCATGTTGATAACCACTGAATAATCTTCCCTTTTGGGGCTTTAGGTGGGTTTGTTTTTTGGGGTTTTTTTTTAACTCTGCCTAAAACAGGAATATGACATGCCATATGCTTTTTTTAACATCTCACACACGTGCCAGAACATTATTTCTGCCATGCTGCAAATGACACGATAGCACGCTTGCTGCCATCTCAAACGTCATGTGGGCTTTGATTTGCATTATTAAATTTAAACTCCTTCAGCATCCTTCCTGAAAGCGGTGATAATATTAATGTACTCTTGTTTGATGAGCAAAAAAATGGTGATAGTTTGAGCTCTTCTTAGTTCAAGTCCAGCTCAGAGCTTGTTGAGTATCCACTCTGTGGAGAGGCTGGAAGGTTCAAACCAAATTAAACCAAATTAAACCAAATTAAACCAAATTAAACCAAACCCAAAGCTTCCTCTGAAGGCTGAACAATGTTTTTTTGCCAAGAGGTGATGCCTCCTAAGAGGGGAACTAGGAAGAGTCCCAATGTGTACCAACCTTGCTGAAGCTGGAGAAGTTGAACTTGACAAGTGGGACAAACCAGCAATTTTTCACGCTTTACCCTTTGCTTTATTTGAAGACCGGCATTGTAAAATCCCTGCTCTGAACTGTGCGGCCATGTCAGGCACAGAGCATAGGCAAGACTACGCTGGTGTGGTGTCAGATCCCTGGCTGATCTCTGGTTGCCCCAGGAGAGCTCAAGACCCTTTCCTGATGAAAGCACAGTGTGCAAGGTGAGCTTTGCTTCAGGAGGTGTTAGCATAGCCTGTGAGCTGCACACTTGGGAGAGATCAGACGTTCCTGCAGACCCAATTAAGGTTTCAATGCAAACACTGAGCAAAAAAAGCGCTAGAAAAACCTGTTCCTTCTCTTCCCTTTCATCTGTGCTTCTTTGGTGCTTCCTTCAGAACTGGGGAATATCATGGGG
>VZTO01006654.1:0-66654 GCA_013400615.1 Syrrhaptes paradoxus
ATTCTATGATTCTATGATGGTTCCAAGAGTGTAATGAATTTTATACCAAGCACCAGTCTTGCCAGCCTCATTTAATTAGGGGGCCATATACATAACCCCATCAAATTAAGTAATCAGGGACACAGTTTGGCTCCTGAACTCAGCCAGTGTCTTTTGATTACACTGGGGGAAAGAATATTAGTCCTTTGGAACAGCTATAGCTCATGTGTGATTTTTCACATTATTACTGGCAAGAACCCAGGACATGTTTTTGCAAATGCTGGCTCACCAAATACATCTGAAAGGCCTGTGGAGACCTCAGCAAGAAAAATGCTCTTTATGCCCATCTCATGGATAATTCTGAAGGGGGTTTGCTCAAGTGAGGATGTGTTCCCAGTAAATAGAAGACAGAAGATGTTTTAGTAGCGCTTGCATGCACAGCCAGACCTACCATGTGTTCTGGACAAGCACTGGCATCACAGTGAATGGCATCATCTACCAGGTGCTGACACTGTGTGTGTTACAGGGCTCCCAGGGGGAGCAGGTTCATTAGCCATGTCCTCTACTGCTATCCTCTGCTTTTGTTTAAACCCAGAAACCAAAAAATGCCACCCTAACAAAGAATAGTTACTCTTGCCCTCAAAGGCTAGTATTGCTTTCTGCACCTGAGGCATCACCACATGCTTAACCCTGTCCATGACCCACCCGAACTGTATGTTCACAGAGTCCCTTTTGGGCTGGCCACAGACTTTTAGAGGCAGAGGTCCAGCGGGAAATGTCTGTCTCTAATGCCTTGGTTAGAACTAAGCCACATACATGTGAGTCGCTGAATCCTATAGCAGCAATTCACACCATGCCTGTTTCCCCAGGCAGTGCCAGTGCTTATCTGTGACAACACTTACACACTCTTTATAAAAGGCCCTAATTCTGAAAGGGCTTCTTAGGAAGTACAAAAGCCCCATGAGCTCAGCACCATCCTCATAGGGACTAAACAACCATGGGACTCGACCTTTTGGTCAAGCCAATGTTGTGGTCAAATTGAGTATTCTCTGTGCATACCAAAAAGCACTACAATTCATCTTTAGGTATCGGCTCAATGCCTTTGCTGCTCAGCAGGAACAAAATAGAAGTGTGATCAATATATTTTTAAAGCAGGTTCTGTCCTGCAAAATCTGTCTTTACAAATTTAAGACTTTTTTGCTTTAAAAAGCTAAAGCTTTTTATGTTAGAAATCATTCAACAGAGTTGGAAATACCAGCAGTATCCCCAATGTAACAGCACCACTCCCCAAGCATTCAACAATCATGAGTCAGATGCCCTCCTCCAAAAGAAAAATCACACAATTGGCTTCAAAACATGCACATAAAAATGTAATCAATTCCAAATATGGTTCTGGATTTCTTAGGATATAATCAGGTCATGTTTCAACCATTTTTCTGACACCAAAAGCACTAGAAATCTTCTTTGTTTTTCCAATCTGAGCTGAGAGATTCTCACATAATCCATTGTTTCTAGGAGCTGGGGTTTTAAGCAAAATAGCAAACACTGGCTCATGATAAAATCACAGAGCTGGCAACACTGCTAGTGTGATACTTTTCTCCTACCATTAAAAGCCTGGCAAGGAAAGGAAAAACACCAAGATGTTCAAAAGGCTCTAAACAAACACTCCTTTTGCATAAAAAGCACCTTTTCTTCAATCTCTGCTTTGTGCATTAAACTTGACAGGGATCAAACCTTTTGTTAAACCATCACTGCTGACCAGCACAGTCATCTGCAGCAAGAGCTGCATTGGAGACCTCTTTTTGTGAAGCTTTCAGTGGCCTTCTAGAGGTGTCACTGGGATGTGAAAGCATTCAAATCCCAAGTCCAAGACCCTGGCATAAATCCTGAGTGCAAGACATGCCACGTGGCCGAAGAAAAAGACAAATACGTACCCTTGCACCAGCAAATCAGTCTCTGCAGTGGCCTCCTCTCCTTATGGCCAACAGCAGTTCAGATTGAGAGCTCCAGGCCATGCCTCCATGCAGTCTCCAGTGTAGTGTGACATGCTCTGTGACATGTCCCATGGCTGCCTCCTGTCCCTTCGGCTGGCACAGAGCTTGTCTGGCCATGCATGGTGGCATGCTGAGCCACAGGGCAAGCTCAGGCAGGTGAGATCTCACAGGCTTTGGAGGATATGTTCTTGGCTGGATCCACGCCTTGTATGTGAGCTTGCTATCACTACAGAGAATAAACCTCGCTGGCTGCCTCAGGGCCTGTTTGACTTATATTGTTGAAGTACCCCAAAAGTTTTTACCTCTATTTTAAGTGTCTTTATTTGTCTTTCTCCTCCTCTGACAAACACAGAGGGACAGGACATATTTCACCTATTCATAGAGCTCTAGGCAGGAGCAATTAACCCTAATCTCTTTTTTTTTTTTTATTGGGTGGAAAAGGGTAAGCATTTATATGGTACAATTTTTCTGACCTATTTCGGATGTTCATAGATCAAACCCTACTGAAGCTGTTCTTATTTCTCTCCACAGGCCATAAAGGGATCCAAGGAGATCAGCTCTGCTGTAGATGTCTAAGATGTCTTTTGGAGGTGGGCACTGGTGAACTCAATAGATGCATGCACAATAGGATATCCTCATTTAAGGCAAGCTTCCTGCAAGGTTTTACGACAGGCCTGACACCTGCTTCATTAAGGAACAAGGTGAGATGACCATTTCCCACATCACCACTCAAACCCCACAGTCGCTCCCTAACCACAGGGAAAACCAAGCCTGTAACCACTGACGAAGCGTGTTTTGCATCCAGCTCAGATACAAACTATTTCTGTGTTCAAGAAAGCAGCACTGTGCCTAAAATGTCATTTATAGCATCATATGTCTCTTCTTGAACTGTTTGGACAACACGAAAACCACTCCAGCCAGTTCTTAACAAGAGTTGACTAAAGCCAGTGAGAACTTGGCCATAGTTGTGTGCATTATGGGCCTGTAGTTTTTTCCTAATGAAAAGACATTTCTGATCTTGCCTCTGCTCCTTGCTGTCCTGGGCATTTTGTTAAGATGTGGAGGAGTTCTCTATAGATACAGTAATCTGTGCTACATCTGGGAGGACCAAACGGCCACAGGAGAACATTTCCCACTGTGCTTTCTGAAAGTGACTGCTGTCCAATATGGTCACAAGTAACTGAGCTCAGTTGAAAGGTTATTGGTACTCACTAGGAAGAAAGTTTTTAAAGATGTACTTGGAACTCAGTGGATACATTTCACTCAAGAACATAATATATATATAAATATATAAGTGTGTGTATATATATATGTGCCTTCCTCAGCACCTCAGTCCCCTTCAGGTCTAGGACAAATATAATGGTGATCTCTGATGTCAAGAGTAAGTAATATTCTGATAGGGCCAAAACTGGGATCTGTGTCACCAGGAAGATCAAAATATGGAGACTCCTGTTTTCCAGAGAGAGAGATATGACACAATACTCATAGGGAACATCAAGCCAGGCTTTGAATGAAAGGCAGTTGTTGCTCCGAAGCCCCTAACATTGGGCTCAATCACAGTGAAGACTGTCCTGCTCAGCAGCTTCCAAAAGCATTAGGGGAATTTGGTAATGGACTGATTAAACTGCTTGAATACTTTTTTTCAAGTCAATTTAAAACAAGAAGGAAGTGAAAGACCAAAGAAAAACGAGCATAGTACTGCTTTTTGATCCTGGAGTGACTGTAGTAATAGTAATCTTTTCTATCGAGCCGCTCTTCACAGTAAAATAAAGACAACGATGTTAAGACATAATTTGCTAGACATCTAGAAGGAAAAGGAAAGCCAAGTAATAGGCGGCATAGATTGAAAATGAGTGTTTCCTTTTTTGTTAAAACACACTCAATTACCAATGGATAAAATCTTAAAGGTGAAATAATTCAGTATGCTAGAATAGGGCCACTGTGATGTGGTTTGAAAACTGGCTGAGGGTTCACAACCAAAGGCTAATGCTCATGTAAATGTAATGAGTTCTGCCCTGTGAGGCAATGCATAAAGTGTATGAAGGTGGATTTTTTTTTTTTTTTAGTACTTATTAATGATCTGAAAGAAGAAATAAACAGTTCAGAAATGAACTCGTCAGCTGCTAACAGAATGGGAGAAACCTCAAGAAATGACAGAAACAGAGGAATATTGCAAATAGATAGAAACATGCAGTTAGAAACTATAAAAAGCTGAAATTTAATTCAGGCACAAAAACGGCAACTTGTTGCCTGTGGAAAATAATTACTTGGCTTACATACACTCAGCAAGGTGGAGTCCAAGTGCAGATTCTGAGAAGACACTGAGAGTACAGAGGAAGAGCAGATTGGGGGATTGGGGGATAGGACTAGATGATCTTTCGAGGTCCCTTCCAATCCCTAACATTCTGTGATTCTGTGAAGTGCCATAAACATGTACACCCAGAGCCTCAGAGGTATCCAAGCTCTCAGCTCACCCTCCCTTGTACAGGAGGTAGGTGCCTCTGTCCTCCTGAGAAATCAGTCCCATGGCACAGCATCACTGACTGGAGGGCATCAGTCCGTGGGTGTGCCAGCCTGACACACCAACACCTGGCTTCCGGGTCTCGGCACTGCTGTGTCAGGAGGAGACGGGCAGAAGGGAACCCAGCATGGGCAGATAAAATGGTTTCCAGTGGTTGAATCCCACTGATGTGGGGTGCCTGGGAGAGCATGCTCGGCTGACAGCAAGCCAACAGGGCTGCCCTGCCTGGTGCTGGCATGCAGCGGGTTTGCTAGGGCTCAGCACGTGCAGCTCCAGCCCTGAGAGCTGCAGGTAGCCCACAAGGTGATGCTATGCTGGAGAGAGGAGACAGGGCGAGACGGATGGGGACTGTTCATCCTCTGGCAAGCCCAGGATGAAAAAAGGAGATTGTGCCCAGGACACAAGACAATGTGTCTGGCACACACAGAGCTGAGCCCTTCTGAAAATCAGTTACACAAATGTAATGAGAAATTTAAACAGGAACGAAATCAATGCTGAATCTCAAAACACACACCCTGATGCTGTGATGCTGTGGGATGGCATACCAAGGTTCATCACTTGTGCCTTTTTAAACTGGACTGAAGAAAGCATTAAAACTAGCCCTGCAGGAAATCTGTGCTTCTGCAGGGAAAGAAGTGAGCTGTTTGTTCCAGCAGGTGTTTTCCTCGTCAGCCTTAAACTTTTAATTACACAGCACAGGTTCACCCTTGGGCATGTTACAGGAAAAGAGAAATTTGAACACAAACCCATAGTTTCCCAGCCTCCCCAAGCTCTCACCCATTTGCAAACAATTGCGAAGGTGGAAGAATTCAGCAACAGATGTAGCCTGCCCCCCTAGTCCCATCTGTTCACATCAGAAAACCACCACGCAATCTGGCACGGAGAATACTCCCCGCTCGAGATAGACTCTGGCCTGAGCTGGGAGGGGAGAGGGAAAGGGGGGCCCAGGGAGGGGTGGTGGTCGCAGGTCGGATCGAAGAAGCGCTGCCAGCACTGCGTGGGAAGCTTGCACAGCATCTGCCAGTACCACATCTGCCTCAAGTTGGAGCAAAATCCTCCAGCAAAGTCTGTCAAAACACAAAGAACCTGCATGAAGCTTGCTGCATCCTCCTGCGTGCACATCTTTCCATGAACGCTGCTGAGGCGAGGAAATGTCTCTCGCTCACCAGCCAGTCGGGGGAGGCTTGTGAATTTGGGGATGTAGGCATGAGAGGATGTGCCAAATACTCAGTGTTGAAGCAAAGGCTGAATTAAATGGGTGTTCAAAGGTGCAGGCATGAAAGGCAGAGGAATATGGACTGCAAGGTGTTCAGATGTTTGCTTTGCTGCACTGCAAATTGCTAACAGCAGTGCTTGGCACTCTTGAATGGGATAAAATCCCAGCAATTTGGGAGCCTCAGTGGACTTAGAACCCATCTATCCGGCAGTCCCTGCTTCCCCCCTAGAAGCCTGACTTAGGGCATGGCCCGCTCACCCTTCCCTTCTTCATCACCAGCTCTTCCTGCAGCCTTTCTGCCTGGCTGGAGCTGCTCCAGGCTGCTTGGGAGCACACGAGGCAGTAGCAAGGTGATAGAGCTGCAGTGTGACAGCCACTGGCGCCGAGCAGAGAGCAGAGACGGCTACCAGTTCACGCTCTTCCCAAGCCTCCTCCTTCCCCATCTGTGGAAACAGGCCAACAGCACTTTGCTCCTTCTCAAGGGTGCTGCAAAGATCTAGATCCATGAAGTATTCAGCTGGTGCATCTTTAGGCAAGCATCCAGGCTGAAGAGTAGCCACAGCACTGCCCTAACTAAGCCGTCTTCGGGTCCTCCCTATGAGAAAAGTAGTGTAAAAACAGCACACAGCCAAGGTGCAGTGTTAATGATGAGGAATGTACACAGCCTGCTTCTAAGTAAATAGAGATATCACATCAATGAAGAACAGCAAAGCTGCTCCTCCCCCACTGCTGCCGTAATTCAGCACTTCACATGTGAGATCACAAAATATTAATGGGAAACGGCAAAGCCATAGTGCTCTTCTCCTACCCACAGCTGAGGTACAAACTATTTTTAATCCTTTTTTTTTGTTGTTAATAGATTTTCTTGCCTTGGTGTTTGGGGGCGCTTAATATCCTCCGGGAAAGATAAACATCAATGATTATTTTAGGCCTGTATGACCTTGCTGAGGAGTAACATGACTCTGTGCAGGGTGAGAGCAGACTTGGCAGAGCCTCGTTGTAAGGAAGTCTTCTATTGTGCAGACTTGCTTTGCCTGTGAAGCAATATGGTTTTTTGTCTTGCAGAGTGGAGCTCAAAGCAAAGGCTCAGCCTGCACCAAACTCTTGCAGAAAATGACTGACTCATTTTCAGAAAATCAAACAGGATCACAGGAGGAAGTAATAACTGGCCTTCAGAGCTGAACACTTTAAAACCTTGCTCTTGATTTACCTTCACAATGGCAGAGGAAGAAGACAGCAAATGACAGTGGAAAACAAGGCACATTCTGTTCAGTTTCAATCAGTCTTTGATTTATGACAGATTTCACTAAATCTTTACAAAATGCCCACCCTAACATCTCTGGTGATGTTTTCTTTTAAACTAACAAAGCAGTGTTTCAAATTCCTGACCACGTTTTGGTTGGCCAACAGCAAAGCCTCTTTCCCCAACAAAATGATTTGCTGTAGCAGAGTGGAGTAAGCCACAACAGCTGTAAATCTGCATTTGCTTCTCTGCACAGCCCTGCTGCACCTGCAGATGAACTTTCAGTTCTGAAGCTGAAACAAACAGCCCTTGCAATAAATGAATTTATTAGCTGTCACATGTCCAAAGGACTGAAGGGCACTTGAGTCACGGATGGAGTTACGAACAAGGGACAGGTTATAACCAAAGCAGCATAATGCAATTATTTTTAATGCTGCTTCCACCTAGTCCATTGTTCCTTTTAAGTCCTCTCCAATTTTGCCAGGGAAGCCCAGGGAGCCATAGTGGTCTGACCTCTTCTCCTTCCCCTCTCCCCTCCCACTCACATATAGCTCTGTGTGCCATGTACACCTGCACCACGCGGCGTGCGGCTGCACTCTTGCGCAGCATCCCTTGGCCACTGCCACCCAGCTGCTGCACCCAGCCCTTACCAAAAAATCTCCCATTTCGGGTAAATGAGTGTGGTAAATGAGCTGTCCTAACTGTGCTTAGCTCTCAGCACAGCTCAAATCCCTTTTTGGATCAATTAAACTTACGACTGCACTTTTGGGCTGAGGGCCTGTTTTAATACAGCACAAAGAAAGGCAGGCCTGGTATGGCTCTCCCTGAATTCAGCAGTCTCTGCAATACCCTGAGCAAGGAATATGGCAGGATCTAAAGAGCTTTGGTTTACATGTGGGTCAGCCTCTAAGAAAAAGTGCTACCAAATAGGACAAAAAAGAAGTTCCCAGGCACTCAGGAGCTTCCAGGATACCCACTTCACGAACTTATCTTTGATTTCTCCTCCCCACTAGAGGGATTTAGGTGATCTGAACAATGCAGAAAATCTGCCTTGGAGATGCAGGAGATGGCCAGGAGAAGGAAGGTGTGCTCCTGTAGCTGTGTTGACGTGCAGCACAAGTTATTCTGCCTCCACAGACCTTCTGCCTGGCTGGGACAGGGGTAAAGAAACACCGTAGGCACTCACAGCCCTTGCAGAAATTAGTAGGAGCCATTTGGAGCAGCGAGGCTCTGTTAGGGGGAGGCTGGGCAATACGGATATTTCCTCTTCTCTCATCTCCACAGCCACTATTGCCAGCATCCTTGGTTAGCCCCTGTAATCAGTCTCTGCCTAACCGTGACCTTTTCTTTTCACTTGGCTAGCCTGAAATGCTGCTAACTGGTAAAAGGTAAGAGTTCAGTGAGAACTAAATGAGTTCAGACATCACTAAAACAAATGGAGAACACTTCAGTGTGTACAGGGGAATCTTTGTACACAGCTGCCTAACAAAAAAAGGCATCAGGATGAGGATGCAGTTAGGTTTGAAGTGAGTTTACAGCTTCACCCCAGCTTCCTCTCTGCCTCCTGCCCTGAAGCTCAGACAAGCCCAATGCAAACAGGGCCAATCCCCTGGGGCCAGAAGAAGGGGTGCGCAGAGGTTTCCTTCCCTTTTCTGCCCACCTCACCCCCATTCTGCCAGCTTTCCTTCCCTGTTGCTTGCAGAAGAACATACACACCACTGATAACCATTATCTGGGGGCTGGGAAATGGTATAAGCTAACATAGCTAGACCTGCTGTTGGACATTTCCTTAGCTGGGCTTGGCTCAACAGCTAAAAGACCATTTTTCCCTTGGGGAAGGAAAATGAAACAGGAGCTCCGGAAGCCCATTTCCCAAATTTCTCTGACATCACAGCATGCATGACCCCAGAAAATTGCTGCTGCAGTTTATACCAGCCAGCTCCTCTCTGTCTAGTGGAGGAAAAGCTGAGAAATGTTACAGTCCTTAGAGAAGGAATATCAGGAACTCCTCAGATGGACCAGCACACAAAAGAACATGCTTTTTCAAGATGTGGTTCAGTTTAAGGATGACTCCCTGAAAGATAAACAACTTTGTGGATACTTTCACTGAGCACTCAGTAGAAGCTTTTCCTTTGGAAGACAGTGGTAGAGCTCAGTCCAAGTGTCAGTAAGAAGCCCAGCCTTCATATTCATCAACTATTAAAAACAATCCCTTCATTTCATAAGACCTCACCACTTTTAGATTCATCTACATCTGTTGTGTTCTCTTGTTTTTGTTGCTGAAAAGACTCGGAACAAATTATCTCCTGGAGTAAACCAGTGCGTCTCAGCTGATGTCAGTAGTGCTGCACCAGTTTGCACCAGTGGCAAATCTGGCTCCAGCCACACGAGAATCAGGAAGCTGAGGTTACAGAAAGGGTTATTTGCCCTACAGGAATGAATGACAGCACAGTTTCAGTTTCCTGTGTGAATACATTTCTCGCTTCCCTCACTTTTGTTCTTTCTCACACACTGCATCCCAAGCACAGCATGCTGTGAGGAAAGATTAAAGATGTTGCAGGTCTCATTAATCTGGAGTGTCCCGGAACATGTAGCTACTACAAGTCTGTGGGGAGGACACAAATTTCTGTACTGAACCAGCAATGTCACAAAACAACTAACAGCAAAGAGGGAAAAAAAAAAGGCAGGATAAAAGCAACTCTTCTTGCAGATCATTAGCTTTAAAGAAACAACCCTTCATCTCCCTGGGTAAGTCCTCTGCTGGTGTAAACTGCCACAGCTCCATCAAGCACAAATATTCAAACCAACTCATTTATCCTGCTGTATTTGGATCACAAGGTTAGTCCACTTCTTGTTGCATCAGTGATAAACTTCTTGAGACATCATAGCCACCAAGTAACTGGAAAATCAGCTCCCAAGATAAATCCTGTTAAATGCAATAAGATACAGCAAGAGGGCAATGGGGTCACTGACAAACCATGGCTGGATCCTATGGTGGTATCTAATTTTTAGACCTTACCAAGATCACAATGAAATCAATAGGAGTTTCTGTCACCTCCCATGTTGGCAAGATCTGCCTCCAGCTTCTCAGCTACATCTCCCAGCTCAATCACAGAATACTGCAAGCCAGCCTAACATAGAATCATAGAATCAAAGAATGGTTTGGGTTGGAAAGGACCTTAAAGATCATTTAGTTCCAACCACCCTGCCATGGGCAGGGACACCCTCCACTAGCCCAGGTTGCTCAAAGCCTCATCCAGCCTGGCCTTGAACACCTCCAGGAATGGGGCATCCACAGCTTCTCTGGGCAACATCAGAGACTGTGATGGTACCCAGGCAGTCTTTTACCTCTGCAAGTAAACAGGTGATGCTGTTGGCTGCAGTTCATAGAAGGAGTCTCACATTGTCAGAGGTTTTGCAAGATTCATCTCCTGAGTAAGACCACTAGAAGTTTGCAGTAGAAGTTTGTCACTGACTGCTGCAGAGCCAAGATTTCCCTATGTGTTGATCCCTGACCAAATCCTGTAGAAAGGAATTTTGCTTTCACATGTTCTTTTAGAAATCAGAGCTTTGCTAGATTATATTTTATGATTAACATTTATAACACGTTTCCTTGAGAAGCATATGTTAAAATAGCATTCCTTGATGCACCTATTATAACACTGAACAGTCAGGTAGGAAATCTGATTTAAAAAATAAAATAAAAAAACTACCCCCCACAACAGTTCTTTCCTACAGAAAATGGATGTTTTTAAACATCCAGAAAGCCCTGAAAGCAAGAAGAGTTCAAAACAAAACCCTGCTGTTTCCCACCTGCTCAAACACATTTCAGGAAGACGCATATGCCTCACTCTCAATTAAATACAACATGAGAACATGGCACAGCAGCCAGGGTTGTAGGAAACAGTCACACTTCCAACAAATAAAACTATGCAGCTGTGTTTTAATACTTCAGAATAACCCTGACAACCTATACCTGGTTTCTGTACACTCAGAGAGAGTGTGGCGAGAAGTCAGTGGCTAACCAAGGATTCAGGCAGGGTCTAGGCTCCTGGATGAGCCCTGTGGCCCCAGTTATTCCTTCTCGAACGTGGGAGTAATGGGACTGGCTGCTTTAGTACATTGCTTTGAGATCTGCACATAGAAAGTGATTTGTAGAAAGTATGCATCGCTATTAATTCCACCTCCAGGGAATAATGGCGCTACTCAGAGTATGGGAAGCTCAGTACGCACATAGTTTTTTTGCTGGACCTGGGCCTTGTTTCATTTTATTCCCTGTTTACTCTACATATTTACTTTTTGCACTTCATTCAGGATAGATAATGAAAACAGTATAGTCTGCTTCCACTTTTGTTTCTGGAACAGATCAAAGACTCTAATGGACTCAGACTCAGCAGAACTCTAAATGCTCCTTTCTGTACAGATACGGCCAATTAAATGGCCCTGTTGGCTTCCAGGAGGATTACTTGAGATCTCATTATTTGCAATGCTCTGAATTCAGTCCTTAGAAGAGAGTGGACACATTCTGCCAAAAAAGAAAAAAAATGTGGAAAACAGCAAAGGATTCTTTTTGCATCTCCTGTATTTAATGCGATCAGACTTAGCAAAGTGCACTGCACTCCTCCTTGTTAAAGCAGTCCTGCCTCTTTTTTCCCCCCTGCTTTGGAGTTGCTACAGAGGGATAAAGTTCTGCATGACTCGCTCACTCACACAGTTGTAATAAGTCAGAGCAGGCTGGCTCCCTGCCCAACAAAACACAAACTCCCCTGAAGTCTCCAGCTTTTCCATGGCAACACCACAGTCATCAACACAGCAAACAATCACTCCAACCCCTTCTACGTCTCCCCTCTTAGCACTGGGAAGGATAGCATTGCACCCAGCCCATGGACCTGTGCTAATTATTGGGCATGAAAGGAGATAGTGACGGAGATCGCGTTACCCTCTGCACGGAGCTTTACGTGAGATCAAAGGAAAGAAAAGGCACTGAAACACTCAACACTTCTCAGTGTACTTTTGCTTAAATGAAAAGATTGTCGCTGACATGAAATGCCAAAAAGTATAAGTGCATTGAGACTGACCAGGGGTGCAAACAGCATTACAAAGCACGAGTCCAATGCTGAGTGAGTCCCTTAGCCCAAGAGAACGTGTGTCACTCCAAGGTGTCTAACGGCCTGATCCTTCCCATGGTTATCCACGTGTACTTCTGCCAGGCTGGTACCAGGCTTTTAAGGGATAACAGCGGACTGATGGTTCTGCAAAAGGAACTGTTCCCCAGCTCTGTGCTGTGAGTAGCACTGCTCATGGTCTGTGTGGGGAGGGAGCAGTTACAGCACTGGGTCCTGATCTGCCACTGCTTCGCAAGGGCGTCCTTCACATCTGTCCAAACAAGGGCCAACACCAGGGCTGAACACCACCATCCTCATCTGGTAGTGTTTTACTCTCCTTTTGCATGGGTATGTAAGACCTCACAAGCTGTAAGGCAATAGAAAATGAGGCCCAGAAGGACCCAAAATATCTTATAGCGGTTTTCAGGCTGTGGTCTGCAGACCCATGAGGGTCTGAGGACTACTTCTGAAGGGTCTCAGAAAGCTAAGCAAGAAAAGCAAATGAATTGCCAGGAGGCTTAAATTAGTTGTAAATGAACCTTCATATGCATTGGAGAACTTTCAGAGGATCTGCAATTTGTAAAAGATTGACAGGTATGTCCACAGGCTTTATATTCCCCTGTAGACGTGTCAAGAACCTGCTCTGTGCCAGGAAAGCTACCCCGTTTGCAGATAATTTGAGAGTATATGTGACAGCGTGGGTAAGAGTATGGGCAGTTCTCTGCCATTAAGCCTCACCAGTGTAAACTCAGGAGTGGATATAGTTTTCCTGGCATAAGCAATATCATAATTGTTTGGACTGTGATTTTGCCGGTAGAGTTTTAAGGCTCTCGTTAAAGTAAAACAGCTTTGTAGGCTGGAAACGCCATAGGCTGACTAGCTCCTTGTGGACACAGTAGAATTTTGAAGGTAAATTGGCCCCAAAACAGCCATTTCCAATTCAAATCCTGCTGCAAAAGAATGTCATTTAGGCTTTACAAAATTATTTAGCTATTTTTATAACATTTGCAAAAAAATTATTTGTCTGGAAAAAGTTCAAAATGGAAATAATATACTAAGTATTCAGGATTAAATGGAGTCTTAGGTAACACCATGCTTTCAGCGTGCCTGTCCTCTAAGTCTTCCTGAGGGTATGAACCTTTGCTGCTGGACCAGTGACTTGAGGGTGTCAGTTTCCACGGCAAAAATGCTTCCACTGTTACGTCTTTCTCACCGATACATGTGTGACTGAGGCATCGTGGGCCACAGTCCCCTGTACGGAGGGTCTGCAGGCTGCCTTGGCCCAGTTCAATCTGTGTTAGAATTTATCCATCCTTTGGGGTGAATGGTGCAAACAAGAACTGTGGGAAGGGTTTTGGTGCACTAACAGCACTTCAGTTATATGGGTTTCAGTCCAAGTTAGTGCAGAACCATGCCCTCCGCCAGATTAACCTGTTCTATGTTAGAGACATCTTGGCGTGGATAGCAAATAGCTTAAGCAAGAGGGTGATTTTTCTACACAATAGATATACATATGGCTCAGGTAGGATTTGCAGCAACTAACACAAAGCTGGATACCCTAACTAACATAAAGTTTAACTCTCATTCACATCAACAGTACTTTGCATGATGCCTACGGCATAATGCGGTCCTACTGATGATATGCTCCATGCCATTTTAAGATTGCTTCACCCTGCCCGCTGGGTTACATCTGCATATGTTCGATGCCATTTTAAGATTGCTTCACCCCAGCTGCTGGGTTACATCTGCACAGTACAGGTGCCAAAATATAACCCACTGGTCACTGTGTGTTATGCATTTGTTTCTGTGGCTCATCCACAGAGGAAATGAGTCTCTCAGCTACTACCCTAAAAAAGCTGGTTCTTCAGCCCACACTATGATAGCTCATAAATTTAATTCTAGAGGTCCCTGACCTCTAACATTTGGTAGTGGTGAAAACAGTGGTTAGCACACAAGTCTCTGTGTGTTAACATGAACAAGGTCAAAAAAAAAGGGGTTACCCTACTGTCTTCTCTGTGAACAGGGTCAGTAGCACAACCCCGGTGCCTGGTACTGAGACAAAACACAGCAATTCCCTCCTGGGAATCCAGGAACTGTGGGATGCCCTGCCACAGCAGTCTCAAAACCTACAGACCCAGAAAAGCAATTTGCAGCTTTGCATTAGTCTGCCTCAGCTGCGGGTGGGTTCCCATCGGTAGGCTGGGGAGCCTGAGGACGGCTATGACATTCCCCCTATCACTCCTTCATGTGCCACTGGTGATGGCTGCAGCCATGCAGGGGGATGTGAGCCCCAAGGGGATGCCTCAGCCAGAGGAGATCAGATTAGATTCCAGTGAGACCACAAGAGCAAAGATCAAATAGCTTGTTAACTAGAGATGAAATTTCAGCCTTGTTGCTATCAGTACAGATTCTCTTCTTTCTCTCACTGGCATTGATCAGAAGAAATTCATAAGACTAGGTATAAAACTGAAGGGTCCTGCCCTAGCCAAGTGTCTACATGTTCACTTTCTGCTTTGTATACAGCCACTCGAGCACCTTTCCACATGCAAAGCCATTCCCTGTAAATATATATCACACCTGCTGAACATCGGGTGTTCTTTCTCTTCACAGATTGATCCCAATCACATCTTCCTAATGCTCCTGTACAAGCCAAGGAATCACTCAGCCCATGCTGGGAAAGTAAACGTGAAGTCCTTCATACCACCATCCCACTTTACAGTGCAGCTCTGCCTACTTCATATGAAAGGTGTCCCTTGCCATTAGCTACAACAGCCCCAGCTATCACTTGCTCTAGTTTGCATGTCTGCACCCACCGCCACATAAGTGTGAAATTTACTGCTGGCCCACAGCCTCTATACACACCAGTAGGGAGCATCACCAGTGCAAGCTGAAACTGTTTAAAGACAAACTAACACACCTGCTTAATTATATGTTCTCTTTTTCAGTTTTCATGGATAAGCAGACCTTCTTCTTCCTGCTGTGATCAGGGAAGGCACTGACTCTGCCTCCTGCTGAGCAGCCCATCCTGACTACTGCAGAAAGATTTGGCACCGCTACATCCCTAATAGGGCTAAGAGGCAGGAATCTTTGAGCGTTGGTTCGTGTAGGGCCACTATTTCTGATGTTGTGTTCGAGAAGTAGTCCTCTGTTTGAAAGAGCCTGAGGGCCTTATCAGACCTTCATAAGCACCACTGGGTGCTGACCTGTCCTGCTTGGTTTGGGAATCACTTGCTGTGCAAAGTGTGCAGATTTCTCAGCATTTATTCACTTGAGTTTCTGCTGGAGTGCAACTAGACAGTCCTTTACCTTGCTAACTGTGCTATGTAAGAGGAATTGCTGGAAGTGTTTCTGCAATGCAATGCAAAAGCAGACAAATAAATGAAAGGGGGAGGCAGTGGGGAGGAGGGTTGACTCAGTTGAGCATCCTAACCATGGACTACTGAGGAATGCCACGAGTAAAACTAACTGGAAACAAACAACGTCAGTAGCTGTAGCTTATTCCCATCAGGCAAACCAAATGGATTCCAAGGGTGCAGAAACTGCAGGACCTGTTCAGAAAAATTATCTCATTAATAATGTTCCTGAGTGAATGATCAGAGGTATTATTGACATCTGTGGCCTTGCATTTGAATTTTGCTGGAGAAACCTTTTAAGACACAGGAAACCTATTCCTGGGCTGTAGGGTCTCACAGTCTCCCACACCAAACAGGCTATGCAACCAGATCCTCACCGCCGCAAAGTCAGTGGGACAGGGGAAGGACAAGAATCTGCTCTTTGCAGTGCTCAGTGCCATGCTTGTACAGCTCTTTTAACCTTTGCTCAACACTATGTCTCATTTCTGCCTCTCTGCCTTGTGCTTTTACCAAGGCCCCAACCTCCTTCCTGTCATTCCTTGATAACAAGGTAATAAATGCAGCAAAGATACTGATATGTTAGATTAGATAAGGGAGGGTTACGAGACACTGTGACCAGCACAGTTGTTCATGCACGACTTAAATGTGTCTTGCTATAGGCAGCTTTGTTTTGTTTTCATGTCCATAGCTCCTGTAATCATTTACCCTTACAGACTATTTCAGAAGTAGCTAAGTCCTGGCAGGCAGCTACTCAGTCCTGTGAGAGCCAGGGGCTCTGGACTCCCCTCCAAAGCACTCACAGTCAGTTGGTGCCAACAGGAGCCTCAAACTGAGCATACAGAGAGGTCTGTGAGGCAGGAAAAGATGATAGCTACAGAGGGATTAAGTGCTGAGGGAGAAAGCCAGATCTGAGGAGACAAAGCCTAGCAAGAGAAGGAAGGGCGCAAGTTTTAGACATGTGAACGTTTTGTAACAGGGCTCATAAAACTGGAGATCTGGCCAATTGGTGCCTGTTACACTGCTGCTGTGGCGCTGGTCAAATTGGATCAGTGGGGTTTTTCCTTGAAAAATGAAAAAAAAGAACTTGGCAGGAGCTGAGTTCTTTTTCTCCTCCCTGAAAGAATGATTATCCTGCTCTGTACCAATTCGCTTTCCTATTCCCAGGGTAATTTGCAAGCTTCCTTTGCTTACATGTCATAGGATTGTACAGAGAATGGCACTCAGGCACTGACTGCAAAATTTCACTCTCCTCCTTTGCCCTTCAGCTCTGCTTCTGCCTCTAACACTGAGCACTGGCCTCTAACATCACACTAAGATTGATGGTTACCACATGTGCTGGGAAGTCCAGGCATCCCAGCACCCAGCAAGGACCAAGCACCCATGAGAAAAAGTGAGCCTGAGAGCTGGGGTTTCAGCATTAACACTGGATGTCCTGACTGGGACCTGCCTGTGTGTGGTATGCCTGGAGTCCTTTACAGGTAAATCCCTTTTTAATAAATTACTGTCTTAATTTTTTTAAAAAATATATTTTCAGTAGTGTATTTAAAGAACAAAAAGCCAAAACAGAGGGAAAGCAGAAACAGTGACAGATCAGAAGGCAATGATAAAATAATAATCAAGCCTTCTCTGAAGGAGCAACACTTACATCATTGGCAAGAAAAGAGACTGGACAGTTACTAGCACAATTTGGGATTTTTCCTAGACCACACATACTAGCAAGGAAGGAAACGGGCCTTTTACATTTGTTCTCTAATATTTCTAACTTTTAAAGAAACAACAAGGCCTCTCTTTGTACAAGGCATTTAAAATAGTGTTTTCACTGTACAGCAAACCAAAATGCCATGTTAGTACTACAAGCATCATTTCAGAAAGTAAATAGGTAACTGCTTCTTAGGTAAATACAAAGCATACTTTGACCTCTGTCACTGATGGATGACTCATTGACTGATGCACTGATGTCACATGTTGGATTTTTTTGTGAGCAATGGCTCCAGTCTATATTCTTGACTCAAGCAAAGTCTCCTAGGGACAAATTTTCCAAAGCACTCCAAAAATTTTAGGCTGAGATCCAAAAATACAATTAGGTGTCCAGTTCCCATTGGTTTCAGTTCAGTATGAAGAAGATTAGATGCCTAGATGTTATAAGTCAAAAAGATTTGGACTCCTAGCAGTTCCCAGACTGATCATTGGGATGCAGGAGAGGAATCCAAGGGTCCAAGACTCCAACTCACCATCAAACTCAGTCATAGAAATATTGCTAACTTTGTAAGAACATTTCCTTTCTAAGACTTAATTGCTCTTCATTTAATTATAATTGCTTTAAATAATCCGTACATGAGCATGCAACACAATTACATTGCAGAACATTACAGTGGCATGTAGGCAGCCGCACTACCAAAATATAGAGTTCAGAGACTTTCAGATTCTGGGGCATGAGCTTAAATGTAAGAGATGACCAGGAGAACCTACACATTTTCTGCCTTGCCCACACCACCCTGCCCAAGGGGTAATGGGTTTAAACTGAAAGAGATTAGATTTAGGTCAGATATAAGGAAGAGATTCCTCACTGTGAGGGTGGTTAGGCACTGGAACAGGTTGCTCAAGGAAGTTGTGGATGCCCCATCCCTGGATGGGTTCAAGGCCAGGCTGGATGAGGCTTTGAGCAACCTGAGCTAGTGGAGGGTGTCCCTGCCCATGGCAGGGGAGTTGGAACTTGATGATCTTTAAGGTCCCTTCAAACCCAAACCATTCTGTGAGTCTATGATTCTATGAGAGTCATTAAAAATAAAAGATAGTAGATGTACTACTATTTTTAAAACTTTGGTATACTCTTAAGTATTTTCTGAATCAGGCCAATAAGGATGCCTTCTCCAATATGGGATCCCACTTCAAGGAACCAGCACTCAACCTGAAAAGCATTTTAATCATACATTTAACTTCACACACATTCTTTAAGTATTTTTCTGAACTAGAGCCTGAGCACTCACAACTGCATGCCCAGTTTATGAGCACACACGGCCTGCAGTGAGAGGCCAGAGAATCTGTAGGTACGTTATCAACTCACAGAAATTTTTGCTCTTAGTGACAATGATGCAGGACCTTTGAGCTCCTCCTCTATGAAACTAACGAGAGGATGAGAGAATACACTCTTGGTCATTAGATTTCTAGTTGAAGCAAAGAGAGAAAGACAGCTAGAGAAGCAGCATGAGGGAAGATGAGGAGAACATGTGGAAACCATGTGTTCAGCTTCTCTCTGTTAGCGTGGCCCTCTGGCCCTTCCAAGCTAGAAAAACAACATTATGAAGCAGTGTCAGGAGCATGAAAGGAGAGAAGGGAGGGCAATAGCCCAGGTGAGAGAGGGGTGAATGTGGAGGAGGAGGAATAGCTAATAGCTTTGGGAAGTGGAGGAGGGGGACAACAGAGAAGGACTTTACCAGGGGAAGGGGATCAGTGTGACTTTTGTGACCAAAAGAGGAGGCACAAGGCTGCCGTAAAGAGTCCTTCTGACCTGTGTGGAAGAGTCTGTGCTTTGATGACAGCCTGGGAGACCCAAGCACAGGCAATATGTCCTGGGAGACGGCTCCAAGAACCACATAATGGACCGTTTCAGTACATAGCCCTTTCGACACACCGGTCATCCAAATGCAGTTACCCTTCATGGGCTTGACAGAATAAGTACACATCCAGTACACTAGCAAGGGGGTTCTTGACCTTACTAGCCATCCTGGTTCTATCAGGGCCCCTCAGATGTATTGTGTGTGGTGCAAGTGTATTTCAAAGGCCTTACATATGGTTGGTATATATAGAAAGTTTTAGAAGTACATACTGTTTACTCAAGGGACTGGATTAACTTCTGCAGAGCTATTCTCGTCCACCTGTAAATACATGGACTAAAGGGCCTTATGAAAAGTAGTTACTGTGTATTGGCAAGTGGCACTTTTTAAAACCTGCATCTCTCATGTTATGAATGCTGGGGTTTTGTTTTGGTTTTTAAGTACCAAAAATGACAGGACTGTGTTATACAACTACTGGATACGATTTTTTTTTCTCCTTCAAAGCTGTTTTTTTTCCCTAGTCCCCTAGGGCTAAAAAAGTGCATGTTAAACTTGCAGTATGAACTGCTGCTAGGAATTGCCCCATACTGATGCCTTTGCTTAGATGAATGGTGAGGTCTGTATGGTGATTGACCAAGGCAACAAGAGGTGAGAGGACTGAGGTGCTCCCAGCCCTGCTCACACAGGAGCCTCACAGACTCTGTCCCAGGTGTGTCTACAGCTTCCCTAGCTGCTGAGTGCAACACTGATGGCATCCCAAGAGCTCCAACATAGAGGATGGTCATGCATAGCCTGAAGACAGCCTTCACACTGTGCCTGGGGCTGTGCTCTCAGATTTGCCATGGTGGGCACAGATAACAGATTGTGCCTTCAGGTTGCCTCAGGGCACCCCTCCAAGGACAGTCTAGATTTCCCCAAAGGGGTGGCTCAGAATAACTTAGCCTGGAATCAGCCATTATCTCTGTTGTGTAAACTCAACGCTTTGATGGAAAGCTAGAGGATTTTGTGGTAAAAGGAAAAAAAAAAAGCAGGGAGGCGGGGGATGGGGCCAGAGTGTGTTTGCAGCTGCTGGCCATCAAATTTCAATTCAATCAACATGACTGAGTTCCAGCTCCTGAGAAAGAGAGCTTTTGACGACATATTGACATAGCCTGCACTACAGTGGTCCAAGTGGCAGTGCTATAATTATAAGGATTATATTTAATACTGCACTTGGAAATGAAGGTCTGAAACACTGTGACTCTCTCTCTCCCTAAAAGCTGGCCAAAATATGTCCTAGGAACCACTATGGCAATACACAAAGTTGGTAGGAAAAAAGAAACGTCGGAACTCAAATCATTATGAAAGGGGATCATGTGGCTGGCAGCTCAGATCTGCTGGGAGTTGAGCAGTGAGGAGGAAAAATGAGTGTGAAAGGAAGGGCAATTGGATTTGCAGGAAAAAATGGAAAGTAGTTTTTAAAAGTACAGAATTAACTGCTTTAAGGAAATAAGTCGACTGATAATTAACACGCTACTTACTTTTGAATTTGGTTCCTTTTTGTAGCATGTCGTGGAGTTCAGCCAGGCTGAGGCCTGTTTGTTGAACAAAGACCAAACCCTACAAATACTTCTAGACTTGCTTAATTCTACACATCTTGATTTCAGTGCGATTACCCATGTGTGCACAATTAAGCATATGCATAACTGTTTCCAGGAACTGGGCCATAGAGGTAAGCAGCCCCATGTTGATGACCAAGTGTATCTAGCTTGGAAGGATGTCGAACCAAAAGCTTTTAGAGAACCAGAGAAAATGCATTTCTCTGGAAAACAAAATAATTGACTATAAACTAGCGTAAGGACCAGAAATAAAGAGCTTGATCCTGCATTAGGCTGGTGTTCCACAGTGCCACATGCATAGTACTTCCCATAGGTGGTTTCAGGAGGGGCCAATCAGATGAGAATTGAGACTCAGAAGCTCAGATGTTGATACACCATAGCAGTGAGAAAAAGGGGAGAAAAAAAAGAAAAAAAGGGGGGGAGGGGGAAGGGGAGAGAGGGAAGGAGGAAAGGAGGGAAAAAAGGGAAAGGAAGAAAAAAGGAAGGGAAGGGGAAAGGGAAAGGGAAGGGGAAGGAAACTGGAGTGTCTAGAGATGGTTTCTAAAGCAACAGAACCCTAAATAAATGGTCTGTTTTTCCAAAGTGAAAAACATAAACTGAACAGCCCATGCAGCATTTTTGCCAACTGTCACTGGGGTGGCATTTCTGAAATCTGGTGGAATGACTCATACTGAAACAACAACAGTTGCCAACAAGGTCTTTCCTCCAGGTCTAGTTATTTGAATGAGAGAGATCTAAAAACCAAAATAAACAGAAAAATCAGAGGCAACTCCTTGTCTTGGGGTTCATCTCTGAAGCTTCTTGTGAAGTCGTCCACTCTCCAAGGTGCCTCCCCAACCCACTGAACAGTTATCCAGGTGATCCTCTGGGCCAAGAAAGGGATCAGCCCTGCTGGATTGAACCCTTTGTTCATTAAAACAAATTCCTCTTTCTGCACCTGGTCACCACCTCTCACACCATGCATATGCACAGGATGCATCCTCCTGAGCCATTCTGCCCTCCACATTAGGGATTTCACACAGCGGCAAACATTACTGCGGGCAGCACGACCCTGCCAGTAGGCAGCACAGTTCTCAAATGGTCTGAGACAGACACCCCTAAATTCAGTGGGAGCGGACCTGGCCCAAAGAGTACACTGTCGTGCAGTAATTAAACACAGCCCCGTCAGCATCTATAAGCTTCCTTCTTTGGCTAGTACAAAATACAGCAATTTCAAAGATTCTTTCTGAAGCAGTGTTGTTTTGCTGAATAATTTATGTCCCTGAATCCTCTGAAAATGAGCAGCATACACTTCAGCGCTGCAATAGCTATTCAGTGGAGACAGCGCACATTGTGTTCACTAAGCTCATTGCTTAAACACTGTTGCCATGACTATAAGAAAGTGATTATACTATTGTTTACAAGAGACTCTCAATAAGTCATTACCACGGTAGCCAGAGTTTTGCCTCAAGTCAAAATTTTTGGGAAGAAAAAAATCTCACAGGTATAATTAACTTTGTGATCAAGATAATTCAATTGAAAGACTTTGAAAACTGAATACATCCTATGTCAAGGAATGAAAATAAGTAAGAATCACAACTGTCTCAGGACTCTCTGGTTTTCTGACTGTTTAACTGGTAAATTCCATGGAGAAGAAAAGCCCTGCTAACTAAATAACTTGTAACTCATTTTCAAGGAAGAAATAATTTACAGGGAAAGCACCAATGTAGGAGTTCAACTGTGATGAGTAACTCTAAAAACAAACCACTTTGTACACAATGTAAGGGAAAAAAAGACTTAAAAGATCTGCTTAGAAGAAATGTTCGGGATTATGAAATATGGCTTCTCAGTGTCCTGGAATGAAATCGATACCTAGAGCACTTAGTTCTGAATCCTCTAGTGCATATGTCCAGTACATGACCTCTTTATCTCAATAGTGTGCTGATGATCACCAGTTTCCAAAACTAAGAAGTAACTCTGAAGCTGTCGGAAAGTCATCCTCACATTTCCTATGGACAGTAACAGTCTGCAGAACACAAAGCAAAGAGATGATTAATAGAGTGCTGGACTAGGAGTCAGGAAATCTGGGCTGTGTTCCCAGCTCTGCCACTGACCTGCTGTTTGACCTTGGGCAAGACACTCGACCTTTCTGGGCTTCTGTTCCTCCTTCCATTCTTTGTCTATCTTGTCTCTTGAGGCCCTAAGGTATGCAGGGAAGGGCATGGTTCTCACTGGGTGTTTGTATAACACCTACTCTTAGGGACGTGCCTGCAGAGCTCTGTAATACAGCCAGGGTACCACAGGGATGATTCTTGCACAAGAGCATGTTTTGTTTCAGAACAGAAGAGCCAAGATGCACCTTCTTGGGGTTTCATCTGCTAGTCCAGAATCTTACAGAGTCTTTCAACCAGCTTCAGGCTCAGGCAGACAGGTAAATGGGTTTGCAAGATCTGCTTCCTCACTATGTCAGAAGCACTTTCATGCCAACTTCTAATTGGTGCTAATTTCTCTGCAACTTGATTCAGCTGAGTTCGCAAGCGCATCAGAATTATAACTGAGTGATACAGACAAAAATAGCTAGAGGAGCCATTTCTCAACAAAAGGAATTTCTTCAGGGAAATGCCAACACCTGTTTGTGAAGCCATGGGCGTGAGTTATTTACAAATTAAAAACAAAATAAATTATATTTTTTCAGAAAGTATGTTGGAATTTTGTGTAAGTTATTCAATTAATAAATATTTCTGAGTCTTTCTCCCACATCGACCCATAAACATGAACCTTCCTCCATTACTGCCAGATGGGAGGCAACACATGCAAGACAAAGTGGCTCCCACCTGCTAGTGCTGGGGTGCAGCTGCAACCTTGACGGAGAGCAGATGACTTGAATACATGCTCTCAGTTCCAGTCCAACTTTGCTCCCAGTTTGCTGGAGCATCAAGTACATGAAGTATTTAGACACAGCCAACTTAACTGGGAGACTAATTTGAGTACAAACTGATGCAGAATCAAGAGCAAGTAAAGCAAGAATATATGAAGCATACATTTATGTTTATGAATTAAAAGTTAGGAAATGCTTTTCTCTCCTAAAAAGAAGGGGCACTGCCACATCTTGCACTTTTATTGTGAATCTTTGCAACGCATTGCTATAAGCACCAGCTCTGGGAGCCATGTGATTGTGTAAAAGTCTCATTTGGGTTTGTGTTTCCAGTACTCATACCTGTGGGTCAAAGGCTGAAAAGGTGATTTGAGTGCACCTCAAAGGCTCAAAACACAGAAGTCAGATAAGAAGAATCCATCAACTCATATACATTGCCTGGAGCTTTGCCAAAGAAGAGGTTCAGATATCCTGTCTTAGGCTCCGTCAGTAATGAATTTGGCTTCCAAGCCATAAAACCCAGCATCAGATCTCAATACATTTTACAAAGGTGATAAATAGTATTTTTCATAGGAAACTCAGGTTTATGGAAGTGAAATAACAGGAGTAATCTGTTGAATAGATCCTAAAGTCAGAGTAGAAATACTGAGTTTTTAGTTTACAGTGTGCTCACCTAAGAACTGTTGCTTGAGAGTTGCAGATGTTTTGTGTTAGTTATTGGTGTTAGTACTTCAGTACAATTACGGAGAATTACCTGCATCTAGTATTACTTTGGAAGAACTTGACAAGGTATGACAAATTCATAGGTTGGCTCTCAAGTGGCTATAAGAAGCTTTTCAGGGGAAATCTGAGGCACAAATAGTTTATGCTTTCATCTAAAAAAAAAAAAAAGCCCCCACAAAACCAAACCAGAAAAAATCTGTCTCTTAATAATGGTAGGCTGAAAAAATGATCCAAATCTCACTTGGCACCAACTCCTTTTCTGCAGCCAAGAGCACTGTCACTGCCTCTTTCACTGCTCAAAGCCACTCCAAACTATAGCAGCATGACGGGTAAGATCCTTTTCAGGCTTATAGCCACTGATTCAGATTTGTGGAAGACACAGCCCTGTCATGAATCCCATCAGCTCCATCCTACTGCTGCTGGGAGTACCATCACTGGGAAGTCACACAGGAGAATGTTGACATGCAGACACCAAAGAGAGGCCAAAGAGCAGAGACCTTGTCCCTCCTCTTCAGAGCAACCAGGTGGCTAAAGTTCTTCTGCATACCATGAAGCTGATTGTGTGCCCTCTAAAGTGTTACATAGTGGTTTCTTTAATCACCTTCCTGAACTCCACAGAAGTGATGGTGTCAGGTCATTATCATGTAGAGTTGGGCCCTCAGCAGAGCCCAGGGTCCCATGTGCTAGGCAGTGAGATGGTGCCACTCGAAGAGCTCAAGCACAGAAGGAAAACAGTGGCACAACAGGGGACATGCGTAAGGTCACAGAGACGCTTGCTGGCAGAGCTGGCACTGCTATGCCAGTGCTTTGTTAGCTGGAGCAGCTTGCCAGCTTCCAGCTCCTCCTACACCACATAAGAGGTGCAATATAAATGGAGCAGTGGAGGTACTACCCTTCCCAAAATTGTCAAAGAGACCAGGATGGAGCCCTACTTTTCCAGTAATGAGACATGGGTGAATTTTCAGTTTCATAAGCCAACAGACTTGATATGAAAGCATACTACAGCTGGCCTCCGAAGACGATATCTTGGTAGAAAGGACTGTTGACAGCAGTTAGGAAGAGGAAGAGAGGCATGTTATGGCCTTTCTTAGCCTGCTAACAGACTAACCTAATTGCTGTGGTTTTTTTGGCCACTGCAAGCTAACCGAACCCCACATACACTTTCTGCAGGCAGTGTTCTTTGCGAGGGGAGAAGTAATAATAGCAAGACAAGTAAGTTTCGGCAAAGTAGCTTCTCTGACTCAGGCGTACCTCTCTAAGGTTCAGATTTCCCCACAGAGCAGTTAACATTTTTGCTGGAGTCACACTTCTCAGCGCAGAAAAAACAAGAGCTGTATATCACTCTCCTTTGTTGTGGTACTACACACAAGGGACTCAATTTGAGTACCACAAGGGATGTGAGAGCTCTATCAGAGGAGATGCCGTAATAGCTGGTGAAGTTAAGAAGCCCATGGGTTGGCCTCAGAGAGTGTGCCAAGTTCAGGCAGACAAACTATTCCTCTGCTCAGTACCTACAACAAATCTGTGGTGGAAACAGTCTGTTAAACAGTTTCAGAACGGAGGAGACTTTCATGAAATGTATTCAAGGCTTAAAAAGCTTCAAAGGAGGCAAGTGATTTGATTGGAGAGCTCGGACTGAAAAGGCTCTTACACTAGCATACATTTAACAAATTCACTTTGCTGAACTTTTCATTAATATAGCTTTTATCGAGTTTACAGGGGGTCTTCTTGATTTTGGTTCAGAAAATGTTCTCACAGCTGAGGGGAACAAAGATTTTAAATGGTGCCCATGTCCATCCTAGCCAAATGGCTCCCAGCAGAGGGCCGATGACAGCAGATCAAAGTTTTCTACCCACAAAGCCAATGTGACTTATTCATTTTACTTGACTCGGCTACATAAATTGTCTTTATCAGAACCCAGCTTTGCTCCCGCAGAAGCACAAGGAGCAGACAGCGGTCTTTCACCTCACAAACATTCATTGCTTTGGCAGCAAACTTTGTTAGGGAAAAGATCCCACCCCAGCTTTGCAGAATGGTTTGTGCTTTAATCCATCTGTGCTCACTGCACTGTAATGTCACTTCACCCCATAGCTGATCACCTTATACTGCTCTCTTCAGAGCGCATCCAAAAGCTACATACATCCAGAACCAGAAAGTGCCACTATTTCTGCAGGGCACCCTGGCAGCCAACTAGCAAAGAAAGCAAAGGTTTTGGGAGACAGGGGAGGTGTAAACTTGGGTCAAAGATACAAGAGCATGATCCTTCCTTTTAAAATACTTGAATATCTTTAATGCTAGCACAGGAGATGCCAAACCTCAGCAAGCACAGTGTGGATCATAAAAAAAAACATTATTAGGAAACAAACTCAGGGCTTCCATGATCATTAAAGATCTCCTTGTGAAATAACTGATTAAATTGAGGTTTTACAAGCCAAACTCGGTTCTTGGCACCAGTCAGGCAACACTGTCTTCCATTGGGGTTCTCAGGGAACTGGACAAACCCGTTGACTCTTCCAGATTTGTACTGCTGTTGATAATTTAGAGGAATAGGAGAAATTAACCCATTCCCTTCTTACTTGGCTTCATCGTCTTTATGGGACGTTTCCCTTTCTCTTTCTCACCTGCTTGCAGACTACATCTGGGAAGCAGACCACTTTCACAGTCACTCTTCTGAGTACAGAAAATACAAATATATTAATATTTTAAATGGATCCTTATAATGATAAACTCAGCACAACTTTGAGATGGGTGAAAGTAGACCAAGTCACCTATGACTGTCGACAAACATCGCTTAACACACTCAGAGCCACTGGTGTTATTAGCTGCAATGAAAGAACCTGACCAGAAGAGTACAATAGTGCCCACGAAACAGAGTTTCTAGCTTGCACAGAGCAAAACGAACAGTGCTCAGCCTATGTCAGAAGAACGAAGGAATGAATTGGCCACCAGAGATTTGAAACTGTGGTGCACGAACTTTGGTATTAGCAGTTCGATGCTTAAGCCACTGAGGAATGCCCTCCAACACTAAATGTTTATATATAACATAAATAATATAAACAGCTAAGTGCTGGAGGGCATATACATACATATAGATGTATGTATAAAAGGAGGACAGAATATTTTATCTGTTCACACTGCACCATGAAAAGTAACACCACCACACAAATAAACAAATGTCAGCTCTTGGGAAATGCAGGGAGGCAGAAAGTACAAAAGCTTTCCTGGTTGTGTCCCGAAGAAGAAACTTCTCCTTCACCTGCATGCACGTCCATTAGTCCAGCTAAAAAATCTGGTCTCCACTCTCCAATTAAAAAATGCTGCTGCCAAAGAAGCTTTCTCAAAAATCAAAGTAACACTGCCAAATTAAGCCTAAACCAAGCCCCACTAAAACCTCTCTCTTCTGCGTCTTTTAAACCGTCCACTGGGAAAAGATAATTATCAAATAATAGTATCAACAATGTCAGATAATCACTTCAAGCTCTTTGATATGTTTAAGTGAATGTTGTTTCAAATGTTGAGTGTCAAATATTTACTCTTGAGCCCAACCGTGTAGATGACCCATCCAATGCCACTAAACATGGCAGGCGCACTTGTAACAAGAGCAGTGAGACCGGCAAAGCAAAGGAAACAGCCTGTCTATGTTCAGGAGAAGAAGCATGGGGACAATCTCAGTTTTGCAGACAAAGCATCCTGATAGCCAGAACTTGCCAAAGAGAGTTATGACTGCCTTTGCATCTATCTGTGTGGTGGTTTGTTTTTTTTTTAACTGGTGGACCCAGAGCAAGGCAGGTGGAGCTTTACAATCCTTCTGTGGAGTCAGAGATGTGTCCAATCTCATACGTGCAGTAGGAGACTCACACAAACCTTCCTGTCTTGTGCTTCCCCGTGCTAGAGCTGTACCTGCCACAACTGAAGCTCAAAGATGTGCCTTGTTCCAGGACCCTGCGCACCTCAGATCTGCTCTCTGCCGTATGCAAAAAAAAGTCTGGAATTAGAGGAATACTGCATATAAGGCTTCCACTGGATTTCCTCTTGGCAAACACCCCACAGAGGATGAATTCTGCTTAGAGGTGGTTCTCTTCCCCTTCCATTTATAATGCACAGGACAACAGGCTTAGACTACCTTGTCACTCCTCTTCAAGTACCCTTGGAATAACCGATAGAGCAAATTCCTCCTCCAGCTGTGGCTGGAGTGAAAGCAAGACCTCATTATTTCCTGGGCTATCCCTGCCCTCTGAATTTTCAAGAACTGGAGCACAATGCTGTGCTACTTGGTGTATGACCCTCAGCCACTTGAATTCATGCCACTCAGACACTGTGTGGCTTCCTTTTCCTTTTTAGTAATTGCAACAATGTTCAAAGGAGCTCTTGGTAAGGGGAACATGTGCCTCCATGACACAGAGACATGACTTCGAACCAACGCCTTTCTCTGTTCCTTAATTAGGCAGTCCTACCAGAGCAGCAAATGAGGAATGTCTGCGTCAAGCACAGAGTGGGAGGATCAGCACTGTGCAGTGATGCCATTACAATACTGCTTCATGAGCCAGCATTTCTTCAGTGTCAAAACACGGTTCAGGGCCCCAGACATCATGCTCAGTGAAGTCACGTACCTTGTTAGCAGGATTACCGAATGCTAGCATGCAAAAATGAGAGGGATTTTGTCAGACCTTTCCCTTGTCAAAGACACACATGTGTGCAGAGTTATCTGGGAGGTAACGCAACACACAATGTGGAACGAGGGCCGTGCCCGGCATTCTCCAGCAAAGAGTGGGTTAACAGTCATTAGCGGTATTTCAGAAACAAGGACAACCTTTCTGCATTTAAAAGATGAAAATCTTTCAATATTTTCTTTGGAGTTGTTTCACTTAGCACTTTCAAACAGCTGCCTCCAGCTATTTCTTAATAATAGTAACAACTAGTAAAAAAACCTGAAAACAAAAAAAACCCCACAGAGACCTGTTCCCTGATCTCAGAAAGTGGATTTTTCCGGGACGTACATTATTAGACAAAAGCCTTTTTTTCCCCCACAATACAAGTGCAAAGCATTTCATTAATACACACTGGAAAAATAAGATAATGGTTTTCTTGATTGTGATGAGGAATGTGGGGAGATTTAATCTGAACACTGAGGTTGAAGCGCCTAAACTCCCCTCGGACACAATGTTATCGCATTAACGCTTACATCATCACCCTCACGAATGATGCTGAGTAACAGTGCCAAACGTCGATCCATGCACCACAGCAAACTCCTGGGTAAGAAGGGAGAAACAACCCCAAAGGTCCTGTTTTAGCATATGTCAGGCACTAAGAAAGACAGGTTTGATGTCTGGAGTGGAGGGAGTGATCTATTTTCAGCTGTTCGAATAGCAGCCACAGGCCTATCAGGACACAGTCACTCCTCTTAATATTTTGCATGTGTGCCGAGAATTAAGAGTTGGAAGGCAGCGCAGCACAGCATACGCCTTCAAAAGCATGGTACATGGTCTCCTCGTAAAGTAAAAGGAGACAAGGCTTCATCTCCTTGACATGTTCAGAACAATTTCCAGTTGAAAAAGGTCAATGCATCATTTACAAAGCAGCAGTGCCTGGAAAACTCTTGTAACTCTGCTCCGCAAAACACACTTGGTGATAATAACAAACCGACCCTTTCTGGTGGAGCCGGTGCTCAGAGCACGGGGTGTGAGATGCCTTTGGTCTGCGGGACGTTGCTGTACACTGCCGCACAGCGCTGCTTCAGCGAGCGCCTGCCCGTCACTGGGGTCCGCAGCTGAACCGCGCGCACGGGCTGTCGGTTCTCAGCACTGCCCGTCTGCCTCGTGCGCAGATACTGGCCGAGTTCGAGGGACACGGCAGCAAACTGCTGCCTCCTGTGAGGATAGCTGCCTGAAGCCCTGATGAACGGGATAAAATGGGGCAGGGGGGCAATTTTGAACATGGGCGACACTTCAGCGCTACCTTTTGCCCCTGCTGGGCGATGTGCTGACAGGGCTTCCCGCCCGTGCCCCTCCTCAGGGATGCCTGCTGTCACCGCCTTGGCAGGGCAATGGTGGAGGCACACAATGCATTATAACTCCACAACCTGCTTTAAAAAAACCTCAAGCAGCCACAAAATCCCTTCGAGGGAGGACACATCCCTCAGCTCCCCCACTCCGGGCCTGGCAGACCTGCTCCTCACACCCCTGATGCCACCGTGGGGCCCAGCACCTGGCAGGGACCATCGCTGGGAGCACAAGGCACAGCGGGTCGAACCGTGAGGCTACAGACACCGCCCAGGACCACCCTCGGGTGGGGACGGGCCTCGGCTCCGACCCCACCTTCGCGCCCCACCTGAGGGACGGCTGCCGAGGAAGGGCCCTAAGGGGAGCAGGGGGGGTTTTCCTCACAGCCGCTCGTCGCGGCCCCTCCCCGCCGGCAGGGGGCGCTGTGACTCACCGCCAGGAGGGCCGAGGCGCGCTGCTCCCCCGCGGGCTGCTCCCCGTTGATGCCGCCGTTGCTGAGGAGGTGCTGGTGGTAGTCCGGGGGCGCGGCGGTGGCGGTGGCCGGGGGTGCCGAGCCGCTGGCCGCGGCCGCCTTGAGGTGCTTGCCGGCCTTGCGGGCGCCCTGGCCCTGCTGCACGAGGTGGAGGAGCTGCAAGGTGCTCTCCCGCTCGCGGTCGGAGCTCTCGGCGCGGCCCCGCTCGTAGCGCCCCTCGCAGCTGAGGTGGTGCTGGCGGCAGACGGCGATGCGGGCCCGCAGCCGCTCCACGATGGCGCTGTGCACCCGGGGCGCCGCCGGGCCCCCCCCCAGCAGCCCGGCCCCCAGCCCCGCGGCCTGGGGGGGAGCCGTGTCGCCCATGGCTGGCTGCCGGTCCTGGCCCTCCGGATGGGTCGGTTCCTCACTGCCGCATGGAGCGGGGGGTGGAGGCGGGGGCAGCGGCGGGAGCCCGAGCCCGGGGGCTGGCGGCGGGGCGGAGGGCGGTCAGCCCCGCGCCCCCAGCCCACCCCCACCCGGCCCTCGGGCAGTGACGGCCCCGCGGGGGGTTGACAGATCGGGGGTGGGACGAGGCGGGGAGGGGGGGGCGTCCGGCGGCCGCTATGGTTGTGCCAGCATCGGCCGGGCGGGAGGGGCGGGGGTCGGGGCCGGGGAGCCCACGCCGAGGGGCTCCGCGGGGCGGAAAGGGCGCCCGGGGAGGGGGGACGGTGAGGGGGGGTCCGCCAGGGGAGGCAGGCGGAAAAAAAAAAAATTAAGCGAGCCGCTACCTCCAAAATGTATCCCTGGATGAAGAAGATCTCCCTCGGGAATGAGTGCGACTTGGCAGGTTTATTGATTTTATTTTATTTTGGGGGACCGGGGGGGTTATTCCTTGAAGTGGAAATTTAAGGCATTGCTGTGCTCGGCGGCACGGAGAAACCCCCCCGGCGGACCAAAAAATCTCGTAGATTTGGTGGAGTGGGGTTGGTTGGGGTTTTTTTGTTGTTTTTGTTTTTTAAAGTCTTTAGTAAATGTGCAAATAAAAAAACCGGGGGAGGAGGAGGCGGCTCGGGTTAGTTTAGTCTTTGTGCTTTCTGGTTTCTCTCGCCCGCTCTTTGCTGGCCACTCTTCGGTTTATTACTGTGTCCAACTGTCTGCCGTTAAATTGTAGTTCCTCTAAAAATAAGAGAGACGGATCCCCCGGTCCGGAACAATGTCAGTCAGTGGACTTCCAGACCACGCTTCGCCTTCAGTTAATCCAGCCACTGGCTAAAATCCGTATTGCTTTCAGTGCTTATTTCCCCCCTTAGCAATAAAACTGCAAGCTACGAACCCAGGCAAAGAACTCCTCTCACATAGTTTCCCTTATACTCCCAGATACTGAATAGTTTCAAGTACAGTTTCAAGAAAAGCACGGGGGGGAAAAAAAGAGAGAAAAAAGTGTCACCCAGAGCGCGGCCGGGGACGCGGCGCCGAGGAGGCCGGGGCGAGGCGCGGAGCCTCCCAGCGGCCGCGGAGGGGAGTCGGGCCGCCGCCGCTCCCCGGGAGGTATTTGCATGGGAGGAAGCCAAGGAAATCCCCTTTCCCCTCCTCGCTCGGTACCTGGGTGCCGGGGCGCGGGCGGGCAGTTCGCCGGCGGAGCAGCCGCCGAGGAGCGCAGCCTCCCGCTCTCCCTCCTCCCCCGGCGGCGAGACCTTCAGGCGTGTACGAGGGAGTTCGCAAATAAATCACGGCGCTGTGCTCCTCTAGCAGCTGGATTTCTCTGGAACAGGCGGTAGAAAAACAAGCAGTGCCTTCTAGGGCGCTCTCATGTACACGGGACGAGTGCACGACACGAGGTCAGGCTTGGGATGTGGGAGCTCCGCGATCTGACATGAGCTTCTTGGGTGTCCGGGGCAAAGGCACGTATCGCCTGCAACTTTGTTTCCTCCCTGGGAAAGCCACGGCCTTGGTGCTGCTCTTGCTGGACTCCTCTGTTTGGAGCAGGGGTGGCCGGCTGCGAGACCTGGCCCCTGGAACTGGCCTTGCTGCAACTGGCAGCTGTCAGGTTCTGCGTGTTGCTGTAGGTGAGCTGTGAAGGAGGATGCAGAAATAGCTGGGAGCTGGTTGGCTTTATTAAAGCAATACACTGTTGTGCTACTGTGGCTGTATTATCCAAATTCCCAAATACCTCTTTGGGAATAAAAATGGCCCCCAAACATAGAGACACATCCCTGACAGAAAATGTTTAAGGTCCTTTGGGACTGTACAGCCCCTAGTACAAGTGTGCATCATCTCATTTAGTTCTGCAGTGGGTCCAGCCAGAAAAATACACAAATTTCATCACAACATAGCAGGAGCACTAAACTGAGGATGAGGAAGAACTAGTGATAACCCTCTCAGGTGGTTTTACCCCCTTCCAAGGTCATGCACATAAATACTTTGAATGACAATGATGAAATGACACGTTCCTGGTCATTCCCTCAAAATACATAAATGATACGCAGCACTGGATATATGGGAAATATAAAACCCCTGCTTTNAAAAAAAGGGAAAAAAAAAAAAGCCAGCCCCTCTTCAGACAGTAATTACAAACGGAGAGTTGCACTTACAAACTTCCAGCATTTTGCACCCAGAACAGTCCAGCCACTTTTCCTTTGTGTTTTTGTATATTCCATCCCCGACCCACCGGTGGGTTATCGGCGCTGCCTCCCTCCGCCGGACGCTGCCGCCGCCGCCGGGTGCTCGCGCTGCCCGTTGCCGCTCCGTGCGGCGCGGTGCGGAGCGGGTCGCGGTGCGGGGCGCTGCGNGATTTCTCTGGAACAGGCGGTAGAAAAACAAGCAGTGCCTTCTAGGGCGCTCTCATGTACACGGGACGAGTGCACGACACGAGGTCAGGCTTGGGATGTGGGAGCTCCGCGATCTGACATGAGCTTCTTGGGTGTCCGGGGCAAAGGCACGTATCGCCTGCAACTTTGTTTCCTCCCTGGGAAAGCCACGGCCTTGGTGCTGCTCTTGCTGGACTCCTCTGTTTGGAGCAGGGGTGGCCGGCTGCGAGACCTGGCCCCTGGAACTGGCCTTGCTGCAACTGGCAGCTGTCAGGTTCTGCGTGTTGCTGTAGGTGAGCTGTGAAGGAGGATGCAGAAATAGCTGGGAGCTGGTTGGCTTTATTAAAGCAATACACTGTTGTGCTACTGTGGCTGTATTATCCAAATTCCCAAATACCTCTTTGGGAATAAAAATGGCCCCCAAACATAGAGACACATCCCTGACAGAAAATGTTTAGGTCCTTTGGGACTGTACAGCCCCTAGTACAAGTGTGCATCATCTCATTTAGTTCTGCAGTGGGTCCAGCCAGAAAAATACACAAATTTCATCACAACATAGCAGGAGCACTAAACTGAGGATGAGGAAGAACTAGTGATAACCCTCTCAGGTGGTTTTACCCCCTTCCAAGGTCATGCACATAAATACTTTGAATGACAATGATGAAATGACACGTTCCTGGTCATTCCCTCAAAATACATAAATGATACGCAGCACTGGATATATGGGAAATATAAAACCCCTGCTTTCATGTCCCCCATCTCTTTCATGTCACAACAAACATCCATGTGGATTTCCAGGATCCGGCTGTGTGAGCACCAGCCAGAGCCTCCAGCACATTCAGACCCACATTTGCCCCAGCAAAGACTTTGATTCTTTTCTTGAGGGACAAGGTCTGGGGAAGCTGGGTTTGTGGATGTGCTACCTTCAGAGGAAGGCATTATTGCTAACAGGAAAAAGGGAGTTTTTGTTTAACCTTGAACAACTGAGGAAGAGTGGGTTATTATTTGATACATAACAGTAGCAGGAAAACAATGCACAGCTGGAAAATCAAATGAAATGTTAATGTTTGTAAAATAATAGGCAATGTTACCTTTGCTTCAGGTAGGGCTTTTATTCATTCTCTATGGCTTAAATGCAACTGCGGTGTTTAAGAGGGCCAGTCACAGAATGCATGTGTAACAGCAACACACGATTCTCATGGAGAATAAGCAAGGGTGTTTTTAACAAGGTCTTGGCTGGGGTTTTCAAAGTTCCTGTGGGAATATGAAATTGGTAGTGCTGCTCAGGAACATATCAGGGTAGTGGCAGAAGTTCTCCTTCTCTTACAGAATTTTGTAGATCTCACAGAATGATCTTTCAAAAAAAAATTTTTTAAATTTTAACTCGAGATGTTTAAGATTCACTTTTTGCCAAGCAGCATCTCCTGTGTTTTGTGGTTTAGTATTCCCCTTTCAGGGCGAGAGACAGCTGCTTGCAAGGCTACACTGCAGGTTCCCGCTCGCTCAATACACAGCAAATGCTGCCCCTGGTGTTTCAGAGAAGGAAATACCCTAAATCCATCCCTCAGCTTCTCAAGTTTTGTCCAGCGAATGTCACCAGCCCCTGGATGCCGGTACCATTTTTAGATTGGCTAGTTGTCAGTTTTGTTAAAAACAAATGGTTTTGAACATCGCTTCAACATCACTTGCGATTTGTGTCACAGGCATTCTAATACATACACACATGATAAAACATTAACATAACAGCTCCTGCATAATTAATTATATTTTTCCTTCTGTCGACATTAATTTGTGACCTTTTTACATGCTATTGTAACCACACATGAGCTGTCATGCTTGAGCATTTTTCTGTGTAAATTCACTACTGCTGTCGAAGCTCTTGAGTTCCCTAAGTCGGCAGCCCCTTCCAGATCAGAGAAACACTTATTTGTGCTGGGTTCACAGCCAGGAATTCTCACCATAGACATCCCATTGTTTAATAACTTTCCAAAAATGGAACAAAAAGACTGTGCTGACCCTATGTCACTTAAAAATTTGAGTACATGCTTAAATCTAGGCACATACCTTGTTCATCTCTGTTTAGAAATTATGTATCAGATGACTTCAAAGTTATACTAACTCTACCGGAACAGCAGCACATGCTTAATATCAATCCTGCGGAGGATCTTGTAAACTAGAGCTTTGAATTTTCAGCCATTTCCATTATTTGTTTTTCAGCAAGGGTTCTTAGCCATTTTGAATGATTACATTTATACACACATGTATCTCCTGGGGTATTCCCAGCCAGGCAGCCTCACATACCATGCAGCTCACCTGGTAAATTGTTTAACTTTGGAGCAGAGTCTGACTGCATCTGAGTCAGTTTTCCTGTCCTTCAATTTTGGGCACAAGGCACATGCAATTACTGCTCTGTTTAAACTGTAAAATAAGCCACCTTGAACACACACCAGTTTTTTAATTAAGAATATAATCCCCAGAGCAAACTAATGAAACTGTGTCTAGATCTTATTTAATAAACAGGAAAAAACAAACGAAACCAAAACAACTCCATGCCATCACTTATTACCTAGAAAAATACCAAAATTCACATAAACTATTGAGGGAAGTGGAGCCAGTGAGGGGGGTATGATCAAGTTCTTTTAATACCATTTCACATATTATTCCTTGTCTGGTAGATCAAACTTTCTTACATTCTTTTGTCTCACCTCTAAATTCAGATTAGAAATTGTTATTTCTTATTTCTCAAAGCAGAATCAGAAAGTCAACCTTATAACGTCTATTTTGTGTGTGCTGGATATTTTTCTTGGAGTATTGTATTTACATGTGTTTATCTAACATACCCACTCTGTTTATCCAGACAGACTTACAGAAGGATAAAACTACAAGTCTTTATTTATCCAAATACAAGTAAAAAAGAAAAGTTAAGCATGGGAATTGCTTGTAATTGCCTGCTGAACTGCTAGAAAGATCTGCTTTTTGGAAACAGCAGAAGCCTTCAATGTCGAAAAAAACTGACAGTAACAGCTATCTACTATTAGCAAAGTTCACCATCCCATTGCATCCACAAAGGACTTTCTTTCCAAAAACTGAGGGACACGGGGACAAAAATCACTTCTTTTCATACTTCACTGCAAGAACTGGACATAGAATATAGACCAGTTGCAGAACTTAAACTAGAGCAGATTGTTGAAACATTAAAGGAACTGAAATGATTTCCAAGTATGATCATTAATCACCTGCTCCAAGTCTAGTCACATACTGAGCTCCCTTCATTGTTCCATTAAGACAGGTACTTTATCTTAATTAGAGCTACTACTTCAAAAATCAACACTAAAGACAAGTAAAAATGTTCTATCAGAACAAACATTATAGTCTCTTACCTCCTAACTCCACTGAAATTCTCTAACGTGGAAAAGGAAGTATGAGACACTGGTCAGATTTCTGACTTCTCCCATTATTAGATATTTGGATAAAATTTTTCTGCTAGAAATATTACTACTGAGTATTTCTATATATAGATAGTCTCATTGGGTAACAGTCCTCTTTGTTCTTCTTGCTGTACAAGTACTAGCATTTAGAGCCTGTCCTGGAAAATTTGATGTAAATTTTTACATATACGGGTCTTCTAAACAATCTTTTCATTTCCTGTGGGGAAGGCAAATGTAAACAAGATGCAGTGATACTTCACATTCTCTGTCTTGCAGAAACTCTTCAGCTAAAACAACAGCCACAAAAATATTATCACTTCCTCAAACCTCAGTGAGGAGAATATAAAAGTTTAAGAGAGACTATCCACACACAAGCTTTATGTCAGTCCCTGCCAAGCCAATCAAGTATCAGTTTCCTACTGAAATAGGAATCAGTGATGTCAATTCTAGGCATTTTCTTAGTTCAACTGGTGATGCCATAGACAAGATTAGTAAACTTGTGGAGGCATTTTCTTCCAAGACTCTCTAACAGGTTACTTTTATATCCCTATTAGAAACAGAAAAACATAAGATCTGGAAAAAAAGTGCCTACAGGAACAATAAAGAAGTAGATAGTTAATGCTTTTTAGCTGAACAAAGAAGAGAGAAGAAGCATGACCTGGGATGTGGTAGATATAAAAATGAGTACCATTAATCACTGGAATAATTTGCCAATTTTCCTTTTCAATCAAAATGTATGTATTCTTAAAAAATTACGAGTAATCAGCAAGCCAAACTTTCCCAAACTTATTTTTTAATTTGGTAGCAAACAGTTTAAAGACGGCAAAAATAAGAAATCAACGATTTATTCTGATAGCAGAATTTTTAAATTAAAAAATCAGACATTATCGAGAGTCTTCAGAAAATTTAGAAGACAGCAGAAATTAAGACCAGTCAGAAAGACTCTGAGAGGGCATACTCCATTATGTGGTACAAACCCCATTTATTTCAGAACACTTTTCCTTTGTGAAAAGAATAAAGTTACAGAAAACATAAATGTTATTTTATTATTCTAGAGAAACCAATGAACGTGTACAGAGATTTTGTTAACAGAAGGAAGAGGGGCAACAAGGGGCATGACTTTTCTTAAAATGGACATATTCGAGATGGATTCCTGAGTATTTTTAAGTTGATGGGTGTGTTCTCACCAATATTCCCAGCAGAACAGGGATGAAGAAGGAAAAAAAAAAAAAGAGAAAACAGTTCCTTCAGCTTTGGTAACCAGGGAGATAGGTATAAGATACATAAAATCACAGAACATTTACATATCTAACTCACAGTTAAGGCATGGAAATATCTTCAACATAAGTTTACTCGAGAGTTAGTCTCAATCTGTTTACTGGGATTTTTCATCTTGGTTTGTAAATCCTGTTATCTGTATGTGGAACAAGGGAGAACTGATGATATTAGTTCACTCCAATAACATATAAACCGTTGCTGAATTTCAATACCTTAAAATATAAAAGCAGTTCACTTCTTACAATGAATGCTGGAAAAAAGGTACCTTAGATTTGTCATTCAGTACAATTCTGATGGAAATAAGCCAAGAGATGGTCACCATTAAGCAATATACCTGCCATCAGCTTCCTCACCAATCAGCATATCTGTTACCTGTAGAGTGACATAACAAACACAGGGAGTTCTTATGGACAAATCAGTGAGAAATTAGGTTTCATTAGTCTTGCTTCTGAGAGAGCAACTTGTTAAAAGAATCTAGAGTGTTAACAATATCTTCCCTTTTACCAAGTTGCTCAGCCACAAAAGACTAATAAAAGAGTATATGGATACAGCAGGAATTAGGAACAGTTCCTAATTGGATTCAAAACCCTGTAACCTGCACCTTATCTTAGGCTACATCTAATTAATTTCATATGCAGCACCAAGTACAAGGACAGAATCATAGAATGGTTTGGGTTGGAAGAGACCTTTAAAGGTCATCATGGCCAGGGACATCTTCCACTAGACCAGGTGGCTCAAAGCCCCATCCAACCTGACCCTGAACACTTCCAGGGATGGGGCATCTACAACTTCTTTGGGCAACCTGTTCCAGTGCCTCACCACCCTCACAGTGAAAAATTTCTTCCTTATGTCCATCTATACTTACTCTCTTTCAATTTAGAACTGTTGCCCCTTGTTCTGTCACTACAGGCCTTAGTAAAAAGTCTGTCCTCATCTTTCTTATAAGCCCCCTTTAAGAACTGAAAGTTCACAACAAGGTCTCCCCGGAGCCTTCTCTTATCCAGGCTGAACTACCCCGACTCTCTCATCCTGTCCTCATAAGGAAAGGTGCTGCATTCCTCTGATCATTTCCATGGTCCTCCTCTGGACCCGCTCTGACAGGTCCACGCATTTCTTGTGCTGGGGACCCCAGAGCTGGATGCAGTACTCCAAGTAGGGTCTCACGGGAGCAGAGTAGAGGGGAAGAATCACCTCCTTCAACCTGACGGTCACGCTTCTTCTGATGCGGCCCGGGATACAACTGGCTTTCTGGGCTGCAAGCGCACACTGCCAGCTCATGTCCAATTTTTCAGAATGGACATTACGGAACTTAGCCTTTCCAAACTCTTCAAAAATTTGCTCTCCTGGCCACAAAGAATGCTAATTTGGGCTTCATGCAATTCAGGTAAGCCATGAATTATGATTCTGAGTAACTTCTGCTTTCTGTGAAGTTACACTGGAAGAAATCTTGCTTATCTTGCATAGCCACATTAATCCATTCTCTTAAATTTTGTAGTTACTGCAAGTTGGTGCCATTACATTTGTACAGTGTAATTGGATGTTTAAAACCTTCGTAAATTGCCCCAACTGCTTATCAGAGACAGCACTGTGGGCCCAAGTGTTCATTTAGATGGCTAAGCCAGACTCAGTCTGTATGATGCCTATAACATGACTCATCACCTACTCTCTGAAGAGAGGAATGACTTCTCTGCCGCAAATGTACTCAGGACTGCAGAATATTTCCTCTGTTGCCTTGCAACAGTCTATACTGATTCCTCAGAGGGAAACAGAGATTTGCATTTTGGTCGTGTTTATTGTAACTATCATCCTAAATAGTTGGACTTACTTGCATATAACAAGGAACTTAAGACACAAGTCATATGTTCTTATATAATGTAGCCTTACCTTTCCAAATACACCTGCTTCAAAAGGTCTCAGCATCTCCCACCTTCCCCATGATGCAGCTCAACATAAATAGGTGGAAGCTTTATTTCACAAGTAAACAGATATTGAGATGTTATTTTTAAGAACAGAAGGAAACTTAAAGTGACTTATGCAGTAAGACTGGAAGGAATGACTTGGTAAAACTTTGGGTTATTATCGACAGAGAACAAAAGATACAGCACATTCTCAAACAGTAGTTTAAAGGCATATGTATTGAAGTAAAATATAGTGTAAAAATCTTGAAGGCTGTCCTTGTTTCGGCACTACAACAGAGACCAAAGATAAAGTACGTGCAGACAAAGCAGGCCATTCAAATTTTTACAAGATGTCTTTCAAAGAGCTATATGACCACTTAATCTATTTTCTCTTCTTGGAAACTGTCTGCATCATTCATGTAGTCTTCAAGATCATTATATCTCTGCAAATAAAATAAAACCTGAATTATTATTTTATGAATGTTTAATAACTGAATTCCATAAAGATTGCTTTTTCTTTAATACATTAACAAGCATGCCAATAGCAATTCAGATGCAATGATACTTGAAAGCTTGCTAAATGCAATTGTACTACAAATTGTCTTAAAATAGTTCACAAAGTGTTTCTGAACAATTCAAAGTACTTCAGTGTAAACATAAGAGTAAAATATTCTTGCTGTGCCTCACATACTTGTTTCCAATCTTTCTAAGCTATAGCTTGGGTTTGTCGAGTTGCTGCTTTCAAATGAAACAGGAGCCTGCCCACCACAGCCCAGAGATCATGCAGCTGTCAAAAAGCTTCATGTCAAAAGTTGACAGAAACTCTGTGTGAACGCAGCAGCATACCACTGTTTGGTAGACGCAGCAGAAGGGGATGAATGGTTAACCAGTGTTATATTATTGAGGCCCAGTAATTCAGAACTGATCAATTAAATCAGACAGCTTACTTTTATCTACTTGGAAAAAGATACATCAAATAATTCAGTTGTACCTTCTGAATCCACCCACTATCATCCAACTGGCTGAAAAATCGTTCAACTGTGTCTTTGACTGGTTCATCCTCAAGACCATCCAACTCTGTAATGGAGCTGCAATCCACATACAACTTGTATTTGAAGTGCTTTAAATTATGATAAACTCTTGTTCGATCTGCACACACCACGCCAACCTTCAAAACCTAGGCCAAAGTGATAGATAGAAAGAATGGCTATTCTCCAATAGAAAGAATGGTTAAGTCAGTCTATTAAGATTTTATCAGTCAGTCAGAACAACACTTCATTCATAAAATCAGTGCAAAACCATGTAGTTTTCAAAGCCACAGCAAAACAATTTTTGAGTAAGCAGGCAGCCAGCAAATCTATGCAATGGCAGCTTCCCAGTACAGTTTTCTTGCAAATATACTACCAATTATAAACGTGGTTGTATTTCCTATCTCCTGGTGGAACCTTGCTACTAAATCACTAGCATTTTAGACAACCATTATATTGTGAAAGCAGAAGAAGAGAGATTATTTGATTACTTTTGCTTAATATGTAGTACTTCCTAGGGACATGAAACACAAGTTCTAGCACTTTATAGACTAAAAAATATTCAATATTTCTTTAATAAATACATATGAATACAAATAGATATCTACCTAGAAACATATATTTAATAAATATATAGAGATACTGGATTTCATAAAAGTAAAATCAGAAACCCAAGGTTTTATACAATGCAAGTATTAATCTGTAATGGTCTGGGAGGTGCAGCTAGGCCATAATCCTGCAGAAATCAAGGCCTCTGCATCTCCCAGTTATTATCAGTTTTACTTCTACAGTTTTCATGCAGAAGAGACAGAACTGTCTTATTTAACAGTTTTCTTTACAGCAGTATTTATAGATAAACAAATGGTAAACACATATGCAAACACATAATTGGAGAATGGATTAGAGTGGATTCATCATCATTTACCAGCACTAACACTAAATACAGACAAGTATTTGCACATATCTTGAAATCAGATTTTATACAAAGATGTTAAGTGGTGAAGGTGTTTACGTGAAAATACAGAGTAACATTGTGGTTCCAAGATTCTTTGCTAATCCTAAATCTTCTCTAAGAGTATATGAAATTGGAGGTGTGGGAAGGGAGAAAGAATCAAAGTTCATCTGCATTTAAGGATATCCCGTGTTTCATAAAAGTAAGTTTTGTCCCATTTCCACAAGAGAAGTAGTTTAAATACGTACAATGGCAAATCAGAAGAGGAATCTATCCCCTGTAAATGACCCACAGGTGCACCAATTACTAATTCAACACATGGAGACAAAGCCCTTCAGGTAAGGTATCCACATCTGTCTGTTTTTCTGAAGTCAGGTTTTCTATACTCAAAAGCAACATTATTAATACACATGTAATGAATTTCAGTTCTTGATACATATAGGAGAAACTGATTTAATTTTACTAAAAAAAACCCCCAACTTATCCTTCAAGGGCAGCATTGTTTTGAACTGGTGTCTTGTCACACCTTTGTGAGTAACAAGCAGGTAAATGGCTAAAGGTCAAAGTTCTCTGTGTCAGTAATGTGAGCTGCGATTGTATTGCTATTTCAGATTACATGCACATATATAAAAGAATAACCATGTTATATATTGCAAATTATCCCTTCTGAGCCACAACAGTGATACCCTTTATTGCTGCCATTGGTAATAATCAAAAATCATAGAATGGTTAGGGTTGGAAAGGACCTTAAAGATCATTGAGTTCCAACCTTTCATCTTATACCCATTACCCCTTGTCCTCTCACTACACTCCCTGATAAAGAGTGCCTCCCCATCTCCCCCTTCAGGTACTGGAAGGCTGCTATTAGGTCTCCTCAGAGCCTTCTTTTCTCCAGGATGAACAACCCCAGCCTGTCTTCATAAGGGAGGTGCTCCAGCCCTCTGACCAATTTTGTGGCTCTCCTCTGGACTCTCTCCAACAGGTCCAGGTCCTTTTTATGTTGGGGGCCCCACATCTGAACACAGTACTCCAGGTGGGATCTCATGAGAGCAGAGCAGAGGGGGAGAATCACCTCCTTCGACCTGCTGCTAATGCTTCTTTTGATGCAGCCCAGGACACAATTGTCTTTCTCTGAATACTCTTTAAAATGATGAGAAGGTTAAGTTTATCAATGCTTACAACCCACATTTTTGGGAAGCTTTTCTGAATGAGTGACCAAATGTTTGCATCTGTGAGCAGTTCCCCAAAACCTGGCCTACCTGTACAACCTAGCACTAGCAGTATCTACTGATAATGACAGTAACAGAAAAGCATATTTAGATTTACAAAGATTATATAAACTAAGTTTAGATTTATATATATTATACATATTTTAAATATATGAATATACCTAATTCCTTAAATATATTAACCAGCAGCTCAACTGATATAAGCAGGTGTAACATCACTGAAGTCAACAGGCACACTCACTTGAAAGAACTTTTGATCTGACTTGAGATAAAAAAATTCTTATTACTATATTGTAATTCTCTACTGATCTTGTACATGTACCTATATGCAGCTCCATTTTCTACTCTCCCCAACACTGAAACCAACCAATGCATAACTTTGATTTACTCAAATTTCCAGAAGTACCAATTCAAATACTGCAGCAATCAAGAACTGAACTGTGGTGTTTCATAGAACATTTCATAATTTTTGAAGTATCCCAAGCAATGAGGTACAGCATCTGGAACATTATGTGCTGCAAAATAGGAGATACTGTTCTATATCCAACTGATGTCTCAGTTCTTCCCCTGCGACAACAGCTAGCACGAGATATTTAGGAACTTAGCACAAGATGCAGCACGAACACAAGGATCATAACATTACTACACAGCTTCTAGCAGTCAAGAGTTAAAACAGTCTGTATCATCCCAACTATCATGTTCCATAGTGTAGAAAGAAGCTTCCCCAAGAACCTGTCTAATCCCTTTTGGAATCCACTAACACTTTCAATGTATCTTTTGGCGATGAGTTTCATACTTTATTTATGTGCAAGGTGTGAAGTATTTCTGCACTGGAGAAATGCCAGAGGAAAATAGCTAAACATCATATAACGTGATTACATACTGTGTTTTTAAAGCAAGAAAGATTGTCTAAAAATACAATGCTATTTCAGAATTCAGCTTTGGAAAGAATCTCAGTACTGTACTCATTCTAATTTTTCCCCCCTCACAGTTCTCAGCGACTCTGTCCTAATGCTTAACTTATCTACTCAAGCTGGCCATATCAGCTCAAGTTGTGTTAAATCACTTTGTATGGAATGCAGGAGCATAGCCTGACAATAGCACAACATGTAATGACTGAATCCATGTCCTCTAAGCATGATTATAAACGGAAGTAGAACACCAAGACTGAGAGTAGAAAACAGTTTATAATCCAGGTGACACAGCAGCAAAGAAGTGTGGGGGACACCTACACCTCTAAACAATTTGATTCTTCTTGACCATGGAGGAATGAAAACTGGCAGCAACACACAGAACAATCACTGCAAGCAGAAGCAAAGCTGGAACAGCTGTTTCTCTTCTCTTTCTACTGGCAAAGCAGAATATTTCAGAGATGAGAGAAAAGGAAAGTTTTATGCAGAAGAAGATGGTTGGAGGTCTGTTTCTGTTCTCTCCACATCCACTTTTCTCAGGAATTTTCAAATAAAACTTTAGAAAATAATCCAACTACATGTTTCCATTCAATCTGATCTGCCAGTGCTGAACCGCCTTCTCTTTCAGTCAATTAAGTTCTTAAACTGCCAGTTTTGTGTAGCTCTGTGTGCCTTTTTTCTTTTTTGACACCATTTTTTCTCAATTGGCAGGACAAGTTAATCAACGCATTGCCAGCAGAACTTCAAAGACTACTTGAGAACAGTACCTTTAGGAGTCAGGTCACCATAAGAACACAAATGTTGCATTACAAAGGCACTCTCAAAAATTACTGGAAAATGCTCAATAATTCTCTCTTGGGTTTGTTTTGCAGCCCCTGGGCTATATTGAGCATGCACACGGCAACCATCTCACCAGATGCTGGGGTACACAGGGTAAAAGCTCTCATTTTCTACTGTTAAGCTGAAGAGAATGAAAATGAACTAGCAAGTTAGTTCAATACTCAGGAAGCTATTTCAAGTTTTTTTCCAAAATGAAAAATAGCCAATGCTTTAGGTAGGACAATGTTTGGACAGCAGTGCGGGAATTACTACTGTTATTTCCACAGTTAAGTTGGAAGTTGAGTAAAGATTAAAGTATTGTGCTAGTTCACTAGTTCACTTAATATTTTTGGTTAGGTAAGGCACGCACTTCCCATGAAAAAATGCAAGTTTTTAAATTAGTGATCTGCATTTAGAGACTTGCATGTAAGGAAGAATAACAACTGTATGATGGGCTGCAGAAACAGTGCTAGTATGATTGCCAAGGACTTACTGTTTTCTTGCAATAAACAAGAGGAAAAACCTTCCTGGAAAAGCCTCTCTCTCGACTATCACGCACACCCAGACTTATCAAAACAGCATATTCACAACAGCTGCTCAGAAGGGTCTGTAATCTATTTAAGAAAAATCGTGGCATAGACTTTCCTAGACTCTGCATTACATGCAGAGCCCAATATGATATCATGATAATCACACTGACGCCCCTCAAATGTCTGAGGTAGAATATATGCAAAGATACAAATGATATAGGCTTGAGCTTTAGTTAAGTATACCTGCAGTTTGATGAGGACTTCACTTTATATAAGAAATCCTATTATTCCGCATTTCAAAACATATTGTAAATACAACTTGTTGCAACACTTTTTTCTTTTCAGCAAATGCTGTGAGGAACTTCAGCTGTATTCAAAAAATTTTTTTACACTCACAAAGAAAAGGACTATACCTTCTACACCTCCTATGAGGGAAGAAAGACAGAACGTGGATATCAGCTTGGTACACAGCTGTAGCAATATTTTATTCTTGACAAATCGTGTGCTTTAAGTTTATCATAAGAGGTCATGAGTGGCATTACTTAAGAAGGTCATATGAATACCTAGTTGTTATGACTGGTAAAGTTGAAGGAAAGATCCCTAAATATTAGGAACACCCAAGTTCTTAAGAGTCAAGGGCTTCAAAAGTCTCAGCTGTGAAATATAGCAAAATTGACTGCTCAAGTCATCTAAAATGACTGCCTAGTGCAACATCCTTTGATAGGACGAGGGGGAATGATTTTAAACTAAGGGAGGGGAGATTTAGGTTGGATATTAGGCAGAAATTTTTCACTGTGAGGGTGGTGAGGCACTGGTACAGGTTGCCCAGAGAAGTTGTGGATGCCCCATCCCTGGAGTCATTCAAGGCCAGGCTGGATGGGGCCCTGGGTAGTTTGCTCTATTGGTTGGCAACCCTGCCCACAGCAGGGAAGTTGAAACTGGATGATCTTTGAGGTCCTTTTCACTCCAGGCTATTCTACGATTCTATGATCATGCAACAATGTGAAAGATGTGTTTCATTTAAAAAATATAATTTAATGCAAAATGTCCTAGTAGAGCCAACTGAGTGAGGAAAAAATGCAAGAATAACTAAATGGAAATGTTTTCTAGTTTGGACAAGTAGTTCTGATAATGCAGTAATGAGAAAAAAGCTCTAATAAAATGTATTGAACTAGTTAGGAACAAGCCTTCTCAAAAGGAGATCAGCAGTTTCAAGTGTCAACGCAACTGAGATGTCAAAATACTTTGTCCTGGGTGAACGCCTACATGCAAAATTGCAGACGTGAAAAAAATCTGATGAATGACACAGTAAATTCTGACGAAGCTGCACTTGGGCTATTAGAATGACAGTGGCACTATTTCACTCGATTTCTGACCTAGAGCAAACAAGAACTGTTGGAGTGCACATGGATGCTCCAAATGCTAGAGGTACAAAATTAGCAAACCTAGTATGTAGAACAATGTAGAACAATGTAGAACAATGTAGAACAATGTAGAACAATGTAGAACAATGTAGAACAATGTAGAACAATGTAGAACAATGTAGAACAATGTAGAACAAACCTAACTTGTGACAAAACAGAAAACACAATAATTCAATGGAGATGATTGTTCATTATACAGAAAGTGACTTTTATAATGTTTCTGAAAGCTAATCAATGCAAGATTCCTTCTAGAAAGTCTTCAGGGCATTATAGGCATACACAAAGGTAAAGGGCTTTTAAGTGATCTAATTTCAGTGAAAAGGCATTCTGATATTTAGAATATATGCAAATCTGAGGCAAATATCATCCTTCATTTAAAGCCTCAGACTCCTGGCATATGGAGATGGGATCTATTCAAGATATCAAAAAAGTCATAGTATTTCTCAGGTACTTGGTGAAAAGCAGGAATGCCAGGCTTGTTCAGAGCCTCACTCAGTTGTGTAATTTCTTTGCCACTGGTTTTCCTTTCTTTAAGATATGCATACACTCTGGGATTTTCAATCTCCTGTTAAATGTTCTCTGACAAAACAAAAAGCTACTTTAGAAATAACTGATTAAGTGCTCGTATTAGAACTTAGTATGTGAATCTCGATGTGCGCTGTCAGCCTCTGACACAGTTTCAGACTGCCTCCCCATGCACCACGAAAAGCCAAGCATGCTGAGTAGGATGCGTAGGATGCCATGTACCCAGTTTCCTTCTTGCTCTGGATAAGACTCAGACTGTAGAGATTCAAAGGAGAGGAAAAACTGAGGCAGATGTAAATTTTGACTTGAAGGCAAAAGTTATCAATAAACCCTGTCGTACTGAGGATACTTTTCATTGCCTCTTTCCCAAGTAAGTATGGGGCTGGGGATGGAGGGGAATTTCTCTATTCATCCTTTTAAGTTTCATAGGAACTTCCTTCATAATTCCTAGCTAAATCCAAGATTATACTCCTCCAAACTGCAAAATGGTCCTCATATTTTAAAAATTAATAGGGTTTAGACATGGAAGTACAGTAGCTTAACTCTTGCTTCTAGCATTACAGACATTAGATGTATTGACAGGATTTCTATTCTTTGTATGATTTTCTGTAACACTAGACAAAGTTTAAAATAATTATATAGAGCACTTGTTTGAAGTTACCTGCTTGTCATCTGACATGAAGTCATCTGCTTCCAAAGTTCTACTATTATAAAGCCTTCCAGAGAGCAGCACATCAAACTTACAGTATCGATTCAATTCACAAGCCTGACAAGAAATATATTTTGTATTTTTCAGGATTATGCGAACATCTGGGTAACAATCCACACGCTCCTGAAAAACAGATTTTAAATAACATTAAAGAATCTCTGTAAACTGAAAGATATAGTCAAATAGACTGTTGAGTACTCTGTACTCACAAAAAATAGTGCAAGAGAAACCAAAGAGATTAAAATCTGAAGTCTTTCAACATTTAGTTGTGAACATACACCTTCACAATAATTTTCCAACACTACACTCAGTTCCAGTTCATTCTTTCTTATGGCTTCAGACCTAAAGAATGGCTTCTGTATTGTGGCCCTTATTTTTCTCTCATCTATTTTTTTTCGAGGGGGTGGGGGTGCAACTATATCAGTTCACAGAATCACAGAATCATCTAGGTTGGATAAGACCTGTAAGATCACCAAGTCCAACCGTAAACCTAACACTGCCAAGTTCACCAGTAAACCACGTCCCTAAGCACCACATCTACACATCTTTTAAAGACTCAAGCACTTCCCTGGGTAAACACACAGCATATTGCATGGAAAAACAAGGATCTGACAAAAACACCCCCCTCCCCCTCCACGAAATGAGTGTGTTATTACTTCTAAGAAGGATGTGAAAAGAAAAGGGAAAGAAACCCCGAAACACATAGAAATATGTGAGAACTCTTGAATCCCACAGCTACTTCAGGCCTGATTCTCCAAAATGTCAAGTACTTGTCAAAGACAACATTTGGGTAACCAAGATGTTATTCTGTATTCTTATCAGAACATTAAGAGTTTTGCACTTAGGTTATAAGCATCCTGGGACTAAATACACTGTATCTCTCCACTGCCCATACTCCATTATTACAGTGATTATTAGATCACCATACCTCTCACACAAAGTCATCTGCTGAAGTTAGCAGGAGAAGCATTCAGTTCTGTTACCTGAATGTTTATCTGGTTATAAACACATAAAATACTTCTGATATTTATAAATATCAAACCAAGTTACAAAAAGAACAATGAGTTTCTATTTAAAAAGTACATATAATTATAGTGGTTATTGTAACTCTACTGAGAACTACAGTATTAAAAAAATAATCTGTCAGTAATAATATGATTTAGAGCCCACTTTACTACTTAGAGTAGAAGCTACATACCTTGTATCGATCTTTCCAGCGACTTCTAGAGATTAAGTTCTCGAGACGAGGCTGAATGAAACGGTCATCCAAATAATGAAGTGAGAGTAACATGTCTTGCGCATACTTCTTTTGTCTTGTTCCATCTGTTCAGTGAGAGTCATTACTCATTTGCTGACCACCTTACATTGTACAAGTTTTTTCAATTAAAATTTTCAAGGAGACTATGTTTTTGCATACTAACAACTATGAATGAACTTAATAAATTATTACTGAATACATTTGCTACTGCTATCCATAAAAGTGATCCAGGCATCTTCGATAAACTGATATATTTAATTATTTTAAAAGTCTCTATCACAAGAGGTACATGAATAAACTCTACAATCCATGTTAAACTGAAAAGCTTTCATCCCAAATGGAGACTATTCACTCAATCCCATTTAAAAGAAGGGAAAAGGGGGTGGGGGCAGAAAGAGTGTCTTGCTTTTTGTCTAGTTTACATAAGCTGTTCATAATGTACAAGGGAGGAGGTTGCAATCCATAAAAACAAACTGCTCTGAGCTCCTTCACAGCAGAAATTTTGACAACTCTCTTTGTCACTTACAAAGAAGATGCAGAAACTGACTTTTTACACTTCAGCAGCACAGTCAGATGCCTTGGGTTAGGCATTGTAAGTACTTCCAAATAATTACTCAAGCAAAATAAATAAACAAGAATGAGGATGAGTAAAACTACCACTATTCCACAACAGTCTCCCAAATATGTGCTGGGCTCAAGGAATTAAAGAGGACTTTCATAGGTGCAGGCCAATTCATACTGTCTCGAGCTTCAGCATGTACATAGAAACTAATTCAGCTACCTTCTCTAGTCTTTTAACAATGCTGTTACCAAAGAAGCAGAACCAAGAAAGGCCACTGGCTACCTAGCTCTCTATATAAACACTGTTAATTGTAATCATTATAGCCACCATAATTATAATTAACTGTTTTTTCCATATATATTTCACACACACATTTTCAGTAAGTTAGCTATACTAAAAGCTTTAGGAGGCTGTGCTAGACCATAAAAAAATCCCTCACAATAAAAAGCAAGTCTGAGCTCTAATACTAAAGTAGCTGCTCTTGATTCAAACTTATTAATAGATTTACTTTCATTAACTCAGAAAAATCCATTCTATGCCATAAAAATATATCTTTGTAATGCTAGGCTATGTTCATACCATACAACATTACTCAGAAAGATAGAATACAGCCTCCAACTCACCTGCATAGCTCAGCTACTTCCGGCACCTTAGCAGTAAGTTCTTATGTTTTTTAGATCAGATATAATTTGAAACAGAAAGAAGCTACTGCAACATAGATCTGGCAAAGTTTACTTGTTACTTTTCACAAGCTTGTTTTCCTTTAGTAAAAGAAAAGTAACACCTGAAAGAACTAGGAGTTGTAGATGAAGACACAGCTCCAAGAACACACAGCCTTTATTCTGAAGTTTGCAGTGCACTTCAGTTTCTTCATTCCCTCTCAGTTCCTGATGTCACCAAAACTTCCTCTCTCTGGCACTTTCCTGACTCCTTCCACACCCTGACACTGCCAGTCCTCTCATTAATCTCATCTTCACAGTGCTTCTGAAACTACATGTGAGGTTGCCATTCCACCCTGCTAGGCCAAATGCCAAAAAGCACTTCCTCAGCAAGAATGAGACAAGAAGTACTGACTGCAGCTGAAATGTATTTATTTTATCTGAAAACACAAACGTTAAAAAAAATTTAAAAATCAGATATGGAGTAATCTCCCCAATTAAAATTATTTATTATCTATTAAATTCCCCAGAAAAAAAGTTATGAATGCACTATTATTTAATGCAATTTACTTACCATATAATGAGCTCAGAAAAGTGTCATCAATTGCATTTATGAGGAAAGCCTTTACTATTCTTTTGAAGTGTACATAATGATCACAGCGAGATACTGGGAAGAAAGCAATAGGATTAGAATTAACAAAAAAAACCCCAAAAAGTAAAAAAAAAAAAGTAAGCAATGTTAAAAGTACTGCAAGAATACATTTTTTCCATTACTGTAAATTCAGAATTTAAAGTCACTTAAATATTTAAAAATAATTTCAATGTACAATACCCTTAAGACCTTGCCTTTAAATAGTGCTTCTCATCCCAATGATCTTAATTAATTATAGCATCCTAAAGTCTCATGTCCTTTCAGCAAAACGAGCCCACAGTAAGGGCTACAAACACTAAAAGAAGAGAATAATTTGTTCTATGAACAGCAGGAAGTAATGCAAAACAGAGAAGGAAAGGCTTATGGGGTTTTTTTGCTTGTTTGCTTTTTCTTTCTTCTAATGTTCTTTCAAATACACCCAATTTTGCTCAGATCTTTACTAGGGAAGAAATACCACAAATGCTTGTGACCATCCACACTAGAACTGAGTGCCCGGTCAGTACACACCTGCTTCTGAACAACGAAATATGTAAGAAGAGAACACAAAGCTCTGTTTCAAGTCTCTCTGCTCCATCCAGATACTAGCTTTCATAAAAGATCAACTTGAAAAGTTTTCTTGCTCTGTGCAGTTTGGCTGAAACTGAGCAAAGAATTCAGAAACCCCTACAAACCTGTGCTCCCAAGACTCATCACCATGGAATAAAAAAAAAAATTAAAAAAGAAAATCCCAAGCCACAAAACCCCTAAACTCATGTCAAGAATTTTACATCGCTCTCCAGAAAAGAATTTGGCCAGAATTAACAAACTTGCTCTTAGCATATATCACAAGAGAGAATGATGCTTTTAGGTCTCCACAGGAATGACTGCATCACAGGAAGCCTACTTCATCCTAACTCAGACCAACTTAAAAAATCTGTGCAATAGGGTTTCTCTTTCTTCCCCCCAATTATACCCTCCTTTTAATAAGATACAGGAAGACTGCAAGAATTTACTGTGGAAATCCAAGTACTTCCACTAAAATTGAAGCCTTTTAGGAATCTGCTTTTAAACTATCATATCCTACTGCACAGTATTTGTATTTACAGTCCATTAACATTTATTACAGCACTACAAACAAGTTATACACACAGAATTGTCACTAATTGTGATCTTACAGTGCGGGACATAGTATGCCAGCAACTCGCTATTTGAGGTATTTAGTTCCTTCTGTTGTGGCTGGTTTTCACTCTTCACGCTCTTGGTGTTGTCATCATCATCTTCCTCCTCCTCTACTATAAAATCTTTCATGCTGTCACTGTCAGTTTCATTACTTTCTGTTGGTGTGAGGGGCAAGTGACAGAGTGGTTCCTCTTCTGTCTCACCATTAGAATCCTAATTAATTTTAAAAAGTATTTAAAAGAGAAGAATTTTCAATATTTGCACTGATTAAATAATACATATACTGGATACAATTTTTTACCTTCTAATAACACCATTTGTTTAACTAACAAAAAATAATATGTTTCCAAAAAATTACATCATTCTGTACTGGATGACAATTACTTTCAGCTTTAAATAAGCCATCTTCATGTACCTCTCCTCAGTCTATTTGGAGGAATTAAGCTAACATTAGCTAATAGCTAATTCTAAGCTATTTCAGCAGGTATTTTGATAAAAATAATTTGATAGTCCTCTCATGTCTCTTCTTTACAAAAAAAGGAATGATTAACAAGTTTTTCCCTTCTGACTACATAGAGTAGATACCTGTATTCTAAGCTGCTTAGTTGTCAGAACGCCTGAAAGAGGAAATGAAAGGAAATTCTTAAATCCTCAGTGATTAAAACTAAACTCAAGATAACAGTTTTCAGCAGCCAATATTGTGATCCAGTTAATGTAACAACTGTTAAAACGTGACAGAACTACTGATTTGTCTTTAATAAAAACCAAACCAAAATAAATAAAATCCCGCTGATTTATTAGTCTTTGCCTTCCCCTACCTTCAGTATTTTCTACAATTGAATTTCAAAGATAAAACACAGACCTCACTATTTTCACTGCTGCAGGATATCTGAGTCACTCTGTTTCTTGCCAGTTCTTTCAGGTTTGCAAACACTTTCTGTTTCCTGTTAGTAGAAACATTTTCTGTATGGCAGGTTTTATGAGGTTGCTGTTCTTCAGAACTCTCATCTTCATCCATTATACACTGGCGTTTAGCCAAAACTTTTCTAACAGGTATATCGCTGTCCTCACTTTCATCGCTGTCATACATGACAGAAGTGTTCGACCTTTTACGCTTCCCAGGGGTGATCCACTCATCCTCACCATCTTCTGTTATTTCTCCGTCATGGCTTTTCTCTTCCTGATCTGAAAGGCTGTTCTTCACAATAGTTTCATCTTTTTCATCTACTTCATCTTCTGATGCAGTAGACTCTTCCTCCTCAGAGATACATGAGGATTCGTCATTGCTGTCAATCAGTATGAGCTCCCTTTTAGTGCGTCTCCAATCAACTCGGGATTTGGATGACAGTTCTGTTCCACCTGTCTTATTTCTTGTTTCGTATCTTCTGACAACTGCTTTTATCTCCATTGGAAGGCTGTGACAACACACCAAAATATAAACTGGTAAAACAAAGCACGTATTACATTATGCCATTCAAAAAAAAAAAAAAGTACCAGGGCATGCATATTTTATCACACACACTTATGACTTAACAATTATTAAGAGACACACACAGAAATCGGCAACAAGCAAAACTAAGAATGTACAATAACTTCTGAAGAGGATATACCTTACTGAAAAACTGTAGAAGAGCAGACCTGCCTGCACCCATCATAAATAAACTGCAAACATCAGCTCTGAAGTGCAGCTGCAGATCCCATCAACCCCCAACCCTGGAAGCCTACGGCTGAAGCAGAGAGCTATCCTGCTCCTGAGGAGCAGCCTAAGCCGCTCGTTCCGGATCACCACCAGCAGGCCTCACTGACGAGCGGCCCGGCGTCCCCAGCCGCTCCCTCAGCCGGGGAGGGACCACCCCGCACAGGCTGGCGGTCCTCCCCCCACCTGCCGCCCCGCAGCAACACCTGACACGGTAGAGGCGCCCTGAGGCGAGACGCGGCCAGCTCTCCCGGCCTGCTCCCGCCTCTGCAGAGCGGCCCGGACCTGGGCCAGCAGACCTCGTCCCACCCGCGGCCATGACACACGCAGACCCCGTCCCCACCTCCCTCCATCCCCCAGCAACTCCCCCAGCAGCTCGCGCCGCAGCCGTTACTTTTACCGTTAACATTCCCGCTATCCAGGGCTGGAGCCACTGAGATTCCCGCCCCCCGGCGCTTCGCGCGCCGTGATTGGCCGCCGCCCCCATGTCACTCAGATGTTTACGGAAGTACTGGCAAGCCGCGGTGGGGGTAGGGTGTATGTCACGTGGTGTGCCCGGGCTCCGCGAGTTGGCGCGCAGTGCTAGAGACACTGAGTTGGCGGGTTCGAGTCCTTCTCCCGGCAGGGGGCAGCGCGCGTCGCTCCCCTCCCTTCCCGCGCCTCATCCGGCAGGTCTCAAGCAGTGTTAGAGTGAGGTGGTTGAGTTGTGATCGCGTTCCAGCTCGCCTTTGATGCGTTCCTGATGAAAATCTGTGTGGGCTTGTGAGGTATGGAACCTCACTAAAGGGGCTAATGGTGACCCACTGCTGGTGACCGCTCACTGAGGACCGGCCTGGCCTGAGGCTTGCCTGGCCAAAGCAGCTTCTTCAGAGCTGCCAGGACTCCTCTCTGCAGCCTTGGGAGCAAACTCGCTAGATTTATTTTGTTCAACCCCCAAATGATGGGGGCCGTGAAAGCAGGTTCTGGCATCTGTAACTATGGGGATGTTTTCAGGGTGCCAGTCTGGGCCCAGCCGAAGCAGAAATCCCAGCGGTGTCCATGTTCATGGACTCGTAGAATGGTTTGAGTTGGAAAGGACCTTAAAGATCATTGAGTTCCAGTCCCCACTAGCCCAGGTTGCTCAAAGCCTCATCCAGCCTGGCCTTGAACACCTCCAGGGATGGGGCATCCATAGATTCCCTGGGCGACCTGTTCCAGTGTCTTGCCACCCTCACAATAAGAATTTTCTTCCTAATATCTAATCTAAATCTACCCTCTATCAGCTTGAAACCGTTACCCCTTGTCCTATCACTCCACTCCCCAATCAAGAGTGCCTCCCCATCTCTCCTGTAGCCCCCTTCAGGTACTGGAAGGCTGCTATTAGGTCTCCCTGGAGCCTTCTCTTCTCCAGGCTGAACAACCCCAATTCTCTCAGCCTGTCCGCATAGGGGAGGTGCTCCAGCCCTCTGATAATCTTTGTGGCCCTCCTCAGGACTCCTGGGAAAGCCTCTGCCAGCCCACCTGTCTTCTCTAGGACTTGTAGAAGAAAACAACATGTTTTTTGTATCTGTACCATTTTGGGTACGGTGCCTGCAGCTCCCCTTGAGCCACTCACTCAGAAGCTAGAACGTGCTGAGTGGTCTGGTTCCCTGTGGTTCATGCCATATCCATGTGGAAAATCAGAGGCCAGGAAATGTAGAGAGATGCTGTCAGTGCCGATGCTCAAGGAGAGGCCTGCCAGCTCACACAGGGCTCTTTTCTTGGTAATAGCTACTTTGGAGCAGGCACCGAATTGTTGAGCACGTGTGCTGCTCTCAGCTGGGGTTGGCCCTATTGGGGAACCCCAAAAATGGAGGTGAGGGGATGAGGGTCTGAGCGTTGTCTTAGTCACAGGGGGGTGTGGAGGTATTGCAGCAGGAGATGGAGGGTACAATAAATTCAAGTTGCACTACTTTTGCTGCTCAAAGAACAAGACATTTTGTGGATGACTATATGCAGGGGACTGTTAATATCTAGAGTAATGAGCTTCTGTTGTTTTTCTGCTTAAAACATCTATTGAATAGGATGCTGGATTCTGTTCAGAGCTAATACTCTTATAGATGCATTTTAATGACAAGATTTGTGTCTTAAATTTGCCCTGCTTTGCTTGCTCTGTGGTAGAAAACTACTGCTACCTTGAAACTCATTCTTCTGACAATTTTTGTACTGTTTTAACAGGATCTTACAAAGGTCTTCATGTATTTCTTTGAAAATAGGTGGTAATGAAACCACAGGAAATACCTGGAATGAAAGGCAATTCTTTCTCATCTTACTTGCATAGAACTGCTATAGATTTCACATGGTAATGAGGTAAAGACAGGTGTTTATGTAGACGGTGGGCTGAATTTCCACCAAAATGTTTATATTGCAAGGATTAAAATGGTTATAATTCAAGGATTACATCGCATTATGGGATTTATAGTCCTGGGCTGACATTTCTTTTAATTGCTTTAAATCTAAAGCCAGTACTGAGTTTTTAAGTAAATAAACGGATCAGAGTGTGTCCAGATTTAATGTTTCTTCCAGACTGTGGCGGAAGTTAACATTTCGGGGTGCTGCTCTGTTCCTGGTCTTCATCGCGTTTCTTGCTTCCAACGTCGCCACCTAGTGATAACAGGCGTGAAAGAAACCTTGTAATACTCTAGTACAGGAAATGGAAGGAATAAGGTGATTACAATTAATATATTGTATGTAACTGGAGAAAATATATAAGAATTTTTTTAACTTAAATGGCATGAAGACTTTCAGTTATGAATACTATCTTCTGAAGGACAGCTAAGAAGTTTTTCTTATGCACGGTGCTGAAAGATCTTAATTTTTCTGATGATTTTTCAGGTGAGTCCCAGAACCTGGGGAGCCTACAGTGTGGGGTCATGTTGTGTCCTCAGATTTTAGAAGTGGATTTCCAGTCAAGAGACACAAGTTTTCCAAACAGGCCAATTTTCCTCAGAGCTCCTCTCTAAATTTCTTAAAATATTCTGTACACATTCAACAAAATCATCTGTCACATTAAGAATAAATGCAGGTGATTTTCACGTGTACCATGGCCTTTTTACTGGGGTTGTGGAATCACCATGTCATGTGATGGCTATAGCATCTCACCAGTACTGAGTTTAATATTTTACTAGGCTATCTCAGTCCCCTATGATTTTAGATAATAAAGAAATTAATATATTGGAAACTTGAATTTATTTTAAGCGGCAGCCCCCATTAGCCACTTCTTTTGCTAGCTGCTTTCACTGCTGAGTATTTGGTATGCTGCTTTCCAACTGATCTGTAGGTTGTCTGGCTATTGCTATGCTTACATTGCAGTTTCCCTGAAGCTTGAGCTCTTCTGGGGTTCAGTGATGGACAGGACGATGTGGACATCCCTGCCATAAAACAGACCCTTCCTGATTGGAGTATTCTCCTTTCCCTAAGGTAAGCAATGGGAAGCTTGGAGTACATATTTCCCAGGGATTGTTTCCTGCAGCAATGCAGCATTTGCAAACCCTCTGTGACTCCCAGGCATACTGAGCATTAGGCTGGCTCATGCCCAAATAATAATGCTGGTATATAACCCAAATTAAAAAAAAAATGAAAAAAAAAAGAAAAGCTCTCTTTTATTTTTTAAAGAGGAATGCACTCAAACTTGCAGGGAGGTTAGGCCTGTCTGCAACTGGCACAGCCACCAAGCTGGCTCTTGCCCTCTGACAATGATCTCTAACGTTTTTTAAATAAATCTTCAGCCAGTATGAAGAGTTTCAGCATTGCAGTTACTTAGAAGGGACTGTTCTTTTTACTGTTCAAAAGTTTACTTCAGTAGGGACTTCCCATCCCTTCACCAAAACCATTGCTCAGTCCCTTTCTGACATGCATTAAATAGAAACATAAATTAAACAGACAATAACTGTTTTATCATCAGAAAGAGCTGCTAGGACTCATAGGGAGACACCCAAGTAAGGATATGCCTGGAGCCTAAAAATTGAATACAGGGTCATCTTCCTTTCTTTTATTCTTTTGTTATTTCTCTCATTCTCTCTCTCTGTCTTTGTGGAGCTCAACCTTCTACAGGGTACACAAAGAGAATATTACAAGAGGTTCATTATATTGCATTTCTCTGGCCCCTACTTCTCATCAATGGAAGACCATTTGCCTAATTTTGGGGGGAATCCCTACAAATGATAAGCCTGTCTAGAAGCCCAGGTAGCTGCTGGCTGACTTTGACACTATTCTTGACATTTTTTTACTATCACTCTTTAGCCAGTAGCAACAGAGAAATGGACCTTAATTGATAAAATTTCTTAGGAGAAAATATTTTAAGATTCTATCTCAAAGCATATTTTAAACAGTGTTGATCTCAATTTAGAATAAATGATTTTCCAAAAATGTAAAAAAGTTTTCTAAAGCATAAAGGTAATTTTCAGACTCATTCTAGATGCTTTTTATTTGGCATACTTTTGTTAATAATACAACTTTTCTTGGAGACTGGAATTCATTTCTGCACAGGAGCCTTCTTAAAGAATTAAATGGGGTTTATGAGATCCTTAATCCTGATTCTGGCTCTTTGTGCAGGGTTGAATTTCATAGAAAGAGTGAGTTTCAGACAAAAGACACCAATGGAGTTAACATTTAATCTCTTTTGAAACACTGAGAGCTTTCTAGTCTCATGAGACTCTGAAATCATGTTCCATATACAAAAGTTTTCTCTGTGTGTCTTGTAGGCTGGATCACTAGCTGACTTGCATGTTTATGTTGTCTGCAGTGCCTTTGGGAGTTCTTATTCCTGCTATTTAAAAGTCCTAATAATTGATAAAATGTGTAGTTTACTTTGCCATTTGTGTGTGTGTTAAAATCTTTTATCCTCAGAGCCTGAAGTGTGTAGAGTCTAATAGTAGGAGAGTACAGGGCTGAATGTAGTTAAGGTTCATTATCACTATTTGAAGATCACCTGTATTTTGTTCCAATTCCACTCCAGTAAAATGCAGTTTATTTAATTTTCACTGCCATAAGATTGAGTAAATATCCTGGACATTCACAATCATGGAGTATGAATTACATCCTTCTGTGTTAAAGTAGGAGACTGAGGAGTAAATAGGACTTGGTGTTTATCTGATGCTGGTATGAGATCGATGCATTCCTACCCAGTGTGGGAAAGATTCTGTCTGAATAATGTCGAGGTTTCGATAGTGTTGGCCATAACCTGACCATATTGATGTGCTGAGTTTTGAGCAAGAGCAATTCAAGGCATAAGTTACTAGCATCTCCAGGAACTATGTAACAAAGGTCAGGATGTTTTTGCAATGAGAGGAGTGGTATTTTATCCTTCTTTTGGAGTTTTTCACCTTCACTTTTGTATTTATTAGACAATTTGCTTTTAGCTTTTGGGTGGTTTATTTTCTCTTTGGCAGAAACCTCATATAATCACTTGGCAGCAGTTCTCTAGCTGGAGTAGAAACTTTGGCTAGGAAGAATGCGATGAGTCATGATGTGTGACCAGAATAGCTGTGCTATTAAAATCGCCAAGAGTAGATGGAGTTCCACCCATCAACTGTGCTTAGGTACTCTGATGTATTTAACCCATGACAGCAGGAACAAGGAATGCTTAGAATAAACCGTAGTGGCAAAAGCATTTAACTGCTTGTGTAAACTGAATCTGCGCTGTTTACCACGATAATATACCCGAATCTCTACACCTGCAAAGCCTTTCAACTGTAAACTTAGCCTCCATTTTTGTCCTGGCTTGATTAAAAGATATATTCTTTTGCATGTTTCCTTGCATTATGTATCAGAAAAAAAATATAAAGTAAGTATTTAAACTATAATGAACAGAGTGCCTGACTGATTGACCTAAGCCGCATGTACTGCAAAGAGAACACCAAAGTATATGCAAAAAAAGTGATATCCCTACAAATAATTTCTTCTTGTACCACTTATTTCATATTTGATTGAGGAAATGAAGGTGAGGTAATCCTTGTAAGGATTTTGTAAGGAGGTGGCAATTTACGTGTTATAGCTGTAAAGGTTAGAAATCTGTTAAATTAATTTGCCTAATAGCAAAGTCAGAAAAAAGAACTGTTTCATCCCAGGGCTAGTGGTTCCTCTCCAAGATTCACTATTTTAAAGGTACTAGAGAATCCTTCATGCAAAGTTACTGTATCTGTTCAGGTCCTTGGCACCAGAAGAAACACAGATACCAAGACAGTTGATGATAGTTTTTAAGTTATGGATCTTAACCTGCTGCCAGTGGATCCAACAGTAAAAGTTCAACTGGCTTCAGCCCCACAGAATCACACCTGGAAAGATCAATACATGAAAAAGAGATGTGTGAAGACATGTATAAGAGAAAAAGAGAAAGCAAGTTTGCCTGAGTATTCTTTGAAATCTCTATATAACGTATTTTCAAATATATTTTTACTTCTAGATTTGCACATTTGGACTAGATGAAAAAAGTTGAACCAGACAATTCCTTTATTGTTAAAGTAGTTAAAATAAAAGAGGGATTTTCACTTTAGGTGTTCAACTCTAAAATCCTTGATTTTTTCTTATTACTGTGAATTTGCATATCTGCTCTTGTTCAATATTCTCCCAGCCTCCCCTTATACTCTTTTGTGTCATCTTCTGCCCTCTGATTCAAGAACTGGCCTCTTGTACAGAAATGCTGAATTTAGGAAGCATGTTTTTAATCTTTAGAATCTGGGAATCTTTCAGCATAATTGGGGATATGTGGACAAAAGAATAGTATTAATGATATGTATTAAGTATTAAAAGTACCCAAAACCAAACTGTAGATGAGACAGACACAAATGCTGGTGCCTGGTAAATAATCAACGATTACATTCTTAAGCACAAGTTCTTTGTAGTGAGAATAACTGCTTGTTTTCTTAACAAAATATGTTCATTCAATGTCCTTAGTATAGGTACGGTCTTTGCAGAGACCAGATGGAGCAGTGGGGTTTTTCCTCTCCCTAACTCTGTATTTAAAAGTTTCCCATCGTCTCTACTATATGCTTGTTCCTTCCCTCCAGAAATAGCCTTTGAGTTCACATGAGCCCAGCTACATGACACTGAGGTTGGGATGTGGGCTCTGGTAAGCCAAAAGGAAAACCCAGATGAAAGTGCATTACAAAAACCTCCTGTCTTGAAATTCTACCTTGAAATTATCAAAACCACAGGACAGTAGGTAGAGGCCAGTACAGGATCTCAGTTGCTGAGGTAATCCACTTCCTTTGAGATTATATAGATCAGGAATATCCTAACCTCTACCAACTTTCCCCACACTCCCAGACAGTACTTGGTGCAGAATGCCATCATTTTCAGCAAGGTAAAATAGGCCTGAAAGAAAAAATGCTGCTTACTAAGTAAGCAATCACAGTCAGAATTGCCCCTGAACACTGTGAATGATGAAATAATTTGGTCATGTGAAAGGCCTCAAAGACCTGTGCCCTTAGAGGCTTGGGCTAGATTTTTATCTTAGATTTCTTAGGCTAATGTAGTTTCTAAGTTCCTTTCCCATGACTTTTCTATTTCGGATGTTATCCAAGCATATGTGGCATACTTTCCCATTCAGATCTAGGGGTACATAGTTCATTAAGTGGTGTCTTACATTTTAGCTACACAACATGCTTAAGAATTGTCACAGATACTTTTTAAGCACATGGGGATATTGTGGGAGGGAAAGAAAGTTCTTGGTGGGGAGTGTTGGGAAAGTTGTTTTTATTAGATATGGATGTTTGCCAGTAGCTTGACTTTAAAATTAGTGCGGACTGTAATTTTCATTTTTTGAAAGTCTTTTGCATCCCCTCCTCCTCTTTTTTTTTGTGTAATTTTTCTTACTAAAAAAAAATTAAAAAAAACTTGATTATTACTTTTTATAAATTCCCATAAAAGATTTAAACAACTTCTGTCTGAACAAAAATCTCTATTTCTGTCCCATGAGTTGAAAAATAGCTATAAAACCAATATTGAGCAGAACTGGTCACAATGAAAAATTTCCTTAAGATTTCTATGGTTGCTTATACTAAACACTTATAAACTTCTTCCATTTGAGTATGAGGATATCGTACAATGATAGATTTTTGCCTTCACATAAGGTGCCTCCTTCAATACTAGGGCATAACATATTTTGAGGTTATGCTTTTCTTACAGTATTCATTTTTGGCTCCATTAAACTTAAGCACTTCACGTTCAAAGTTGCTAAAGTGGTGGTTAAATTACCTATTGAATTCCAAGCATCCCATTTGCAAAGTGCTTAATAGTGTTTGTAAACAGAAGACCACAGAGCAGAACATTAGAAAGTAATTGTATGATTGCTGGGTCTCCCTTTTGCCCATGTGCTGGTATAACTCAAACCACAATGACTTAGACATTAACCACTTGCAGGGGAGGCACCGAAAGCGGTATTTTAGTTTCAACTCGCTGTTGCTTTTCTGAGAATTCGTTACTTGTGTTAGAGAAGCGCCTACCAGTTCACACAAAGTCCTGCTGTGTTAGTTGGTTATAGAGAAAAGATGGTCTCTGTTTCCTAGAACGTACAATTTCAGGATGAAGTAAGGGACAAAGGGTGAATAAAAGAAGCTAAAAGGAGCAGAGGGACACAGCCAGTTATTTATGATGGCAATGCTAAGCAGAGGTCACAGAACCACAGTTTTGTAAACACTGTGAATCAAATCTCAGAGAACTTTGGATTTTGATTGTTTTTTTGGCTGAAAACAACATTTCTGTAGCCTTTATTAAATCACTCCCTTCTCCTTCTGACAGTGCCAGCAGACAAGTAGGAAACATGGGCAGTTATCTCAGCATTTTATCTGGGGAGCTAAAGGAAGTAAAATTAGTTGAGAGAAGCTCCTAAAAGTTTAATACATACAGGAGACAACTACTGTGCTTAGAAAGAGGATTTCATGCAAAATAAGCTTGCTTCACTTGTGCATTCAGGCAAACTCAGGGTCACCACTTGAACATGAATAAATGATTAGTGCTGGTAACACTTCCTGCAGCTGGAGAGATTTACGCTCTAAACTGGCTATAGTTTCTGCCCTCCTTTAGACCTCTAGAGTGTTTTGATTAGTCAAAATTGACAGCACTGTTTTAGTCAAGGCTATATTTAAGCAAACAGCAAAATTCTGCACAGCACTCTCCTCTGGATCTGCCGCTGATTGTATACCTGAATATTGTGTTAATGTTCATCTAGGTGGTGTTTGTTGGTAGGAACGGCATCTGCTTTTGTTCCTGATTCTTACAGCTGAGTAGGCAACGAAGGAAACTTTCTGAAGTGCAGATTCATGAATTCTGCCTGTGACCACCCATTTCCCTCATCCTTGCTACCCACAGTTAGCGATTTCCAAGCCCATTACTCTTCTCTGCTTCCCATCTCCCACCAAGTACTTTGTGGCATTTTGGGGTTTATGCCTTCAAGTTTGGGGGCATATGTAATGGACATGTCTGGTATCTAGGTAATAGCAACAAAGATGGTCATGAGTCTGTTTGGATATGCTGAGACAACTGTTTTCTACCCGTGCTTCATAACAGAATAGCTCACATTGCAATTACTTCCTCCTCAAAGAAAATCTGTGAATTAGTTATGTAGGAAGAATAACAGTTTTCTCTTTTTTTTTGCCTTCTATGGAGGCAAAAGGAATTAAGCACATTATAAACATTCTTATGAACTCTCACATGTTTTTCTTAACGTGCTATTAATTCCAGAAATGTGAATCCCAGGAATCCATTTTGAAGCAACTGAACAGTGTTTCAAAAAACTCTACATTCACTGTTTTTAACTTGTGAAAAATGAGGAGTTGAAGTCATTAGGCATTAAAGACACACATTTAGGGACTTGATTTCCCACTGAAATCCTTGTGTACCTGGCCCTGAGTCCTGTGTAGGTACTGTACTGTCATTAATTTCTGTGAAAATTATATGCTTTAGTACTTCTGAGATTCTGAGATTTGCTTCCTATTTTGGGGTGAAAAGAAGCCTCTCTTCCAGTGTGAGAGCAAACAGAACTAAACTGCAGAAATCATGGCATGGTAACCCACCCCAGACTAAGCAAGTGGTAATTTGGGGAGTCTTTGCATGGTGAAGAGTCCAAGGGAGCAGAAGGACGTTGGTGGGCAATGGTGGAGGTGGAAGCAGGAATTATGGTTATTTCATAGCAAGACAGCATAGTAAGATTGTTGTGGGGTGCAGGTTTTCCAGCATGCTGTAGATACAGCACAGCAGATGTTGCAGCCTCTGAGCCCTAGACCAGGGTTCCAAAGGAGGCTGTAGAGGGGGAAAGAGAAGAAAGTCCTGGAAAATGATAAGGAAAAAAATTAAGCTGGTTCCCTTACACATTTATCTATGGTTAGGGGTGCATGATCGAGGGTGGGGGCAGTGCTGCTTGACTCAAAAACAAAATTCCAAAATAGATAGGTCTCATTGCTGGAAAACACCCGACCCATTGACTGGAGCCAGAGCTCCCACGGACTTCAAAGTTTGGGACAGTGTCCTCCTCCTCTGGGACAGTGGTGCAGAGGCACCTGGCAGTTCTTCCCCTTGGCTGCTTCTGCTGTGTCAACAGACAGAGAACAACTGATCCAGAACAAGCCCTGTTTGTAACTGCTAACATAAAGTATATTTATCTTTCACAACGTATGCAGTTTTATTGCTTTCTTGTTAGAATGTGGTTCTGGAGAAATAATTTGAAGACAGTTTTTAGCTCGGGAAGGTATATTTTATGACAGCAGTCTTTTAAAATAGACATTTAAATCAGGTTTTTAGGAGTTATTTTTGAGGAAAGGAGAAAACTGTTACTATGGCATAATTTAATGATAACCCTTCTTCATTAGTTGACAGGTGCTGATTTATCTTTATCTGTGCACTTACTGTAGATTATGTAACACTGATTATATTTTGGGACAGAGCTGGATTCCTGAGTTTATCCAAAATGGTCTCAGGAAATTGCTGTCTTGCAGGTTTTGCTCTTTTATTCTGATTTGATGGAAAAGCAGTAGTTACTGAAGTTAAGAAGTGGAGTGCTTTGGGAGTTATTTAATAAAATGTCTTATCAAAGAAGAAAGATTTTATTTGTTCAAAACTTTTTGTAGAAAAGGGTTAGTTGAAATTGCATCCTCAACTTAAAAAGTGCTCAAAGCATTTTTCAGAACTGCCAAGATATTAATATTTTTAAAATTGAGAAAGCCCTGTCTTATGTTTTAAAATAATTTTGTTTGAAACTGTAAGTTATTGCCAACATATTATTAAATTTATTAGAAATCACACATTCAAAATTATCCAGAAAGAATGGTTTGTACCTCGCGGCAGCCCAAGTCATTTTGATTAACCTTTCTGTTCAGATTTAAGGGGGTTTGTAATATTTTTTAGATTTTGCTTATTCCTCACAGTTTGGAGTAAGATTTATTTACAAAAAGTTTGAAAGCTTCTCTCATTAAGTAGGCCAATTCCCACTGGTCCTATTAAAATGAAACAACACAGAAAAGAAATCAACAAAAAAGTCTGATTGTCTATAAATCTACAGCCTTGAGAGATGGGTTAGAGAGAGAAAGGGAGATGGAGAGGGGGAAGGAGAGAAAATGAACATATGTGTACTCAGAATCTGATGCAATGTAAGATAAATTAATTTAAACTGCATGGTAGTTGTGCTTTGTAGCAGATCAAAGAAATGGGGGAGGGGCCTGAAAACCAGAACTGTAGCTCACAGAATACTGCTGAATTTGCAGAATAATCTGTGGGTTTTTTAGCCCAGTATCCAAAAAGTCAGCTCTGCTTATGCTTTGTCCTGAAGGGAGCTGCTTGCTTGAATTAGGGCTATGTGCTGGGAGCCCCCAGGGTAAGGACTGTCGCTTTATTTAATGGATTGATCATTTCTAGTTCTGGTGTGGTCCTGAAACAAAGTAATTGGAAAACAGGCTCAGAGTCATCAGCTATGAAAGATACTTACTCAGAGAAGCTGGATAGGGCAGTCAGTCTGACTCCAATCCAAAGCCTGCAAAGTGGATAGAAAGACTCCCACCGGCTGCAGTGCACTTGTGGTGCATAGCTCATGCTGTGAGCCAAAATTGTGACACGTTAGTGTTTCCTCAGGGCTTTTTTTTTTTTTTAATACTCCCGAGTACCAGGACTTCTAGTAATTATTTGGCTTTACTGCACAACATATCCTATTTGCAGGTGACCATTTTTTTAGATGCCCAGAAGTGGTTTTCCTGACATGAATCATGTTTGTGCTCTGATCTGTCCTTGCATAGCAAAATCCCCTTCTCTCTTTTGTGTTTATAGAGAACTGTGTCCATGTATTTTTACTTTAAACCTTTAATACACTGTCATGGGCATCTCTATCCCCCAGGTCAGCAAAGCACTTGAGTATGCACAGATCTTGACTTCTCAAGCTGAAGTATCACAGAATCACAGAATGGCCTGGGTTGAAAAGGACCTTAAAGATCATCTTGCTGTGGGCAGGGTTGCCAGCCACTGGAGCAGGCTGCCCAGGGCCCCATCCAGCCTGGCCTTGAACACCTCCAGGGATGGGGCATCCACAGCTTCTCTGGGC
>VZTO01006654.1:66690-124572 GCA_013400615.1 Syrrhaptes paradoxus
TAGAGGAGCACAATCACCTCCCTCTCCCTGCTGGACACCCCTTTGTTAATGCAGCCCAGGACATAGCTGGCAACTTCACTTGTAATTTTCCAGCATGAGATTTGCCCAGTAGATGGCATCTGAAGCCCACATACTGGAAACTGCTCTCCACAGAATTTTAATGTGTCTCAATTTTCCTTGGTGAAGTGATTTTTAGTTAACACATACCCTATGTTTTCATTAATACTGGCCAAATGAGGTTACTTTGACCTTGATTAATAAAATGTATAATCATTTTGGAAATATTTGGAGTCAGAGACCTGCCAACTGCTTTTTTTTTTCTCCTCCAGACTGTGCAGTAATCAATACAGCAGAATCTAAATTGCAAATCACGCAGAGTGTGTTGCATCGCACATGTCCCCCCTAGCCTCCTTTCCTGCCTCCCTCCCGCATAATTTAATCCATCCTGAAAATTATTTGCCGTTGTCAGTACAGGGATGAAGAAACCATCAGCCAAACTTGCCCTTTCTTTGTACTTTCCAAAGAGAATAAATAATGCAAAGGTACAGAAAAGTCACTGCTACCGCCACACGTGGCATTAATCAAGAGGCCTCCAAGAGCAGTGCCTCTGCTTCGGCACAGCCCCAGGCCAACCCGCAGACTTTTAGCCCCCTCATTTAGAAATATTTGTGACTCCGAGAGGAGGGCGGGGAGCCGAGGCGCGGCGGTGCAGGGCCGCATCGTGCCTGCAGGGGGCGCTGCTGCCCCGCGGGCCCCGGTCACCGCAGCGGGGACGGCCTCCCGCAGCCGCCCTGCCCCGGGCCGGCCCCGCCTGACCCGCCCTCCCCGAGCCCCGGGGCCGGGCCGCCCCCGTGCGGCAGCTCAGCGCGGAACACAGGCAGGGCGGAGAAACAGTGTCTGCAGGACCAGAGTGGGACCCCAGCAAGGGCCTGCTGGTACTTCCCAGGGAAAAAAAAAACAACAAAACAGCAGAATGGTTTGTAAACCAGCAGGCTTTCTTTCTTTCTTTCTCTCTCTCTTTTTTTTTTTTTTAAATAAAATGTGGTTTGCCATTGTGTGTGAGGGGGCTGCAATGACTGGCTCCTTTTCTTATAAAGCTTCCAATATTGTGTAATTTGCTATTGGCCTGTGTTTCATACAGACGCTCAGTTGTTCTGTAGGAAACAAACACATCCTGGAAGCAGGTTAACCATATTCCTGTTTTGCATGTTGAGTCTGTCGTCTTCTTCTATAAAAATCAAATATCCTCTTGGATTAATGTTGAAATACGTACTTTAAGGATGCACTTAAAACCAAGATTTGCTATTACTGCTGCAGAAGATGTATTCTGCAATACATCTGTGGTTGTGTCATCTCTGTTTCTGTTTGTTGCCTGTATTTAATGATAATTAACTGATCTGTGAAGCACTTGAGCCCATTTTTAACTCTAAGTACACAAGCAGCCCTGCTGAAGTCAACAATTCTATTCAAGCACTTTAGGTTAATCATGTACTTAAATGCTTGACTGTATCTTCAGTCACTGCAATATGCTGCTTGCAGAGAAACTGTGAAAAGTATTATTATTAAATATGAGTTAAGAGAGTCCAGGCTGAGATCAAGTCCTGCGCCTCTGGAACAAGGTAACGCAGTGAGGGGTCGTGCTGGGCGCAGGCTCCTGGATTAGGGAATCTGAACACGAGACCCATGCTAATGTCAGTAGTCTCTCTGGAGATTAATGGCACTGTCCTGCTGAAGAGGCTGTCACAGCATGTTGTAAATCCACTGTTATGTTGTATGTAGGCACTAAAGAAGCTGCAAAATGCTTTAACAGAGCCTGGATGTACAGTAATGGCCAACTTTCAGCATGGGATTCCCTGCTTACACACATTGCTCCCACTGCTTCAAATACCATCAGACTTTGTGTAAGCGGATCTGAGAGTAAATCAGCTGACATTGATTTAAAAAGATAATCTCTACAAAAGTATTGACCTCTGCATATGAGAGAACTAAAAAGAACAGCAGGTACCTCACTGTGTGAAACCAGCACCTGAGGCATTCACAGGCTTTGTATTGCCTAAACCTGACACCTGCTGTGCACTGAGCCCACTCCGGATAAATGACCACCACCTGCATCAATGTGGTATCACCAGTTCTGCAAAGCAGTAGCCTGAATTACGGTGTTCATATGCTCAGATATTGATGAGATGTCAGTGTTAGCCAAATTTGGGGGAAAGTATAAAGGAAAGAGGTTAAGCTATTGATAAGGCAACACAATATGCAGGAAATAACAATGTTTTACATATGTTTTTAAGCAGCATAGTAATGGATACACTGTGGAGGCAGATGGCTGGGAAAGAGCAAGAAGAATCTGTTTCCCCCTGATTTAGAGGAGGACAGAACATGAAAGTCCTCAACTAGGTAGCTGGAGCAGCGATTCACAGCAGGCTGAAGTCCCTCCTCAGTCACTTGAAGGTGCTCTATGGACCTTAGTAGTTTCAGTAGTAACAGAAAATAATGTCATTATGTATGTAAGATAACGTCCATCTCAATCTAACTCAATCCAGTTAAATGACTGGCACGTGAAATGGAGGCTACGCCAAACAGAGTTAACCCATTATTTGGCTCAGTATTGGGGCCAGTTCTGTTTAATATCTTTATCAGTGGTCTGGATGAGGGGATCGAGTGCAGCCTCAGTAAGTTTGCAGTCCAAGTTGTGCAGGAGTGTTGATTTGCTGGAGGGTAGGAAAGCTCTACAGAGGGACCTGGACAGGCTGGATCGATGGGCTGAGGCCAGTTGTATGAGGTTCACCAAGGCCAAGGGCCAGGGCCGACACTTGGGTCACAACAACCCCATGCAATGCTACAGGCTTGGGAAAGAGGGGCTGGAAAGCTGCCTGGCAGAAAAGGACCTGGGGGTGTTGGTCAACAGCCGACTGAATATGACCTGGCATGTGCCCAGGTGTCCAAGAAGGCCAACAGCATTCTGGCTTGTATCAGAAATAGTGTGGCCAGCAAGGCTAGGGAAGCTACATCTCGAATACTGTGTTCAGTTTGTGGCCCCTTGCTGCAAGAAAGACATTGAGGTGCTGGAGCGTGTTCAAAGAAGGGCAACGAAGCTGGTGAAGGGAACACAAGTCTTATGAGGGGCAGCTGAGGGAACTGGAGAAAAGTCTGGAGAAGAGGAGGCTAAGGAGAGACCTTATGGCTTTCCACAACTACCTGAAAAGAGGTTGTAGCGAGGTGGGTGTCGGTCTCTTCTCCCAAGTAAAAGATAATAGATCAAAAGGAAATGGCCTCAAGTTGCACCAAAGAAGGTTTAGATTGGATATTAGGAAAAAATTCTTCACAGAAAGGGTTATCAAGCATTGGAATAGGCTACCCAGGGAAGTGGTTGAGTCACCATCCCTGGTGGTATTTAAAAGATGTTTAGATGTGTTGCTTAGGGACATGGTTTAGTGGTGGAGCTGGCAGTGTTAGGTTTGCGGTTGGACTCGATGATCTTAAAGGTCTTTTCCAACCTAAATGATTCCATGATTCTATGAATTTGTTATTGTATTGGATGCTCTTGAATTTAGTCAGAAGCAGGCATCTGGTAAGCATCAGTAAACATGTTTTGTTATTGGAAAACAATTTATTACCTGTTGTTTTCTACTGCATTAAAGTTAGCTCATAAGGTAAGTTAGAGACTTGAAATGTTTTGTAAATAAACACTCAAAAGAACAAAAATACGAAATAGCTTTAATGAATATACTTTTAGCACAGTTATTAATTACAGTCTTCTGATTCAAATGGGTAGCTCAGAACTCACAAACTTCACCTTCTTCTGCCTCTACTTCTATTTTTGACCTAATATTTTGTTTAGACAGCACGATCGGTTTATTTTCTCTTTCACACAGCTGCAAAGCCAAGCCAAACTCCCAAGGGAGTTCATTTCAGTTATGTGTGAAGTGACCAAAGCCTTTTCCTTTCTTAATTTCAGAGTCGTACAATATGCAAATTGTCCAGAATACTCAAGAGAGTTTCTTTTGGGAGTTCTCCTGAAACCTGTGATGTCTCACAATTTTTATTCCCTCCTGTCTGCAACTGCAACTGCAACTGCAGCAGTGCTACTGCCTTTCTCCCACTCCCTGACTGGTAGTTTCTTTAACCTAACTCCAACTACCTGCCCTGCAGAGATCCCTTCTTTCTGAGCTGATCTGTCCAGGCTCCCTTTATAATCCATGGAAACAAGAAAAAGGCATTTCTAGGGTATGAGTCACCTTACAGTAATGTACAGAATCCCTTTTTTTTTTTTTTTTAAATGGAAAATGCAAAGTGTTCCAGGTTTAAGGCACTGGGAATCAGGGAAATTAGGATTTCATCATTCAAATTTTCAAATTAAAACTGTAAGTCATTAATATGTGGAGCTTGCTATGAAAGCTGAAGGAAGGTACTGTAGAAATACCAAGAATAATTATTTTGTAAGTGTAGCTATTACAGTGACAGAAAAAGAATATTCTGAAAGGTCTGCAGCCTATTTATTATTTTTTTGGAAATACAGAAAGGCATCAAGAATCACAATATACCTCTAAAATCTCCTTGAAGTGTTATAAAGCTGCGAAAAGACAGCTCAGCTAAACCTGGAGCAGTTTAGCCGATAAGATATGCAAAGACTGACTTCCAGCAGATTCGGGTTTATTACAGCCCCAGCTAACTCATCCACTGAGAATCTCACTTTTCTGGCCCACCTGGTAAAGCTGCTATATGTGGACCACAAAATGTCCCAGATCACATCTCAGTTGTTCTTAATGTGCATTTTGGCTTGCGCAGGGGACTGTGCTAATTGGGTAAGTATGTTCTAGTGTCTGGCCACCAGCTGCCAGACACAACATTGCACAGTGCTGCCTTAATGCTGTTTGTTACAATCAGTTAATTTGTCTGGATTATGAACTCTTCTGCCATCAGGAAGAGAAAAGCACTTTAAGGCTATTTCAGTCTGTCTGCTCTGCCTTCCCTTGTCAAAAGTCTAATTTGCAATTAGGAATTGCAGCAGGACTTTCATGTGCTCAGAAAGCAGCAGAGCAAAGCTTCCAGAGAGATTTATTTCCCATAGAAATAGCAGTATCAGCAATTCCCAAGAAGCTGGTCTTTACCAGAATTTAGTCACTTGTTAGCATTGTTGTTGTTTCTGGAACTATAAATGGGCACAGAGCCCAGTTGTCTCGCCCAGAGACCAGCACAGTGACTGGTCCCTCAATGGCTGGTTCCTTCCTCGCGCTGAGCCCAGCAATGAGGCAGGAGGCAGCTGCACCTTTCCTCGCTGCTGGGAAGTCTCACACTCAAGGTAGTCCTCTATGATGCCCTAATAACATGCTTGTTAGTATAAAACGGGGATGAAATGGGTCAAATCCTCCTTGCTTGCTATGGGACTCATGGCCAGAGCTCTCCTTCTGCTCTTGTAACAGTGCCTTTGCTCTTTAAATTATGGTCCTTGTAGCAGACCTTCCTCATTTATAAGACCCTAACTCAGGAAGATGCTGAATTACCTCCTGGAAAGGTGTTGATTTTCTATAGTTCCCATCTATTTCTTCTGAAACCAGCTATACCTTTGAAATTATGGCCTTTATTTACTAACTCTGTTGTTATTATTGGTGCAATGCAAATTCCTTCCAAATGAGTGATCTGTACTTCTAACAGTGTTGGTTTATAATTAAATCCGAGGGCCATGCTTTCTCAGGGCTTTACTCCAATGAGTAATTACTCATTGAAATAATCTGTAAATAAGGAAGACAGGGATACTGCATGAACACAGAAGGCAGGAACCATACACTCATGTGTAAAAGTCCTTGTAAGTGTCCCTCTCTGAATTAGTTGCCTTGAGCCCTTTTATAGCCAATGGAGGGAAATGAACTCTTGTAGGATGCAATTCCTGTCAGCCTTCCCGTCATCTAAAACAGATTGGATAATTCATGCCCTAAAAGTATCTATTTCACTCCAGTGACTATAATGGGAGCCCAGGATGACTAGATTAAACATAGGTGACTGCACTATAGATATCAAAAAATAAGTTAAAGAAATCTCCCAGTGAATATGTTTTGGGGCAAAAAGCCAGCATATTTTTTCAGTTCTTCCCTAGGAGGAATTTGATGCTGGAGATCCGTTCCTACTCTGTTTTGGAGTCACTTTGGGTTTCTATTTGTCTGTTTTCTTAATACAGCCTGCATTACATAGGCTTTCTTTCTTTAGTTCTCAGTTACTTAATTTTGTGCTCTCTGTTGTATCTAAACTGGTTTTGACAGCTACATGCCTGCAGGGAGCACTGACTGACCATTGGGATTTGTGTTTGCAGTCTGGGATCTGCAGCACCATCCTGTGTTTGCATTCTTGCGAACCATATTTTATTCTAGGATCACAGGTAATTGAATCTACACAGAAAATCTACTTGTTATCACTATAAACGAGAGCTAACCCAAAGCAAACCTGGCTGCTGGACATTCCTACCCAGTCAAATAAAACAAGCTAATTATCAGCTTAGGCCAGGACAAGCCCAAACAAACCCTTTGCTGTCAGGTCAATAAAAAAAGTGTGTCCTTTTACTAGGGATGGCAAAAAAAATCATATTTACTGGGCTATACCAAACACCATCCAGAAACTGCTTGGCTGTGTTTGCACAGTGCTGTGCCTCATCCGTTCTGCTCCAGAAGTTGTGTAGCTGTTGTTGACACTGCTGTGCTAATACAGCTACACCACTGCTGAGCAGCGTTTAGCTTGCGTATGTCCAACTCAGCACATGGACAGAGAGAGCTTCCATCTGTCTCCGTCTGTCTGTAGAGGCAGGTCCACAGTCCGTTGTCTCTTGTAAAAATGAAAGCAAGCAAATGGACAAAGATTCTTGAAGTGTTTCTTATAGCGATGGGTTACTGTTTAGAAAACCATCTGAGTCATTTTAAATATGTGCATATTTGGAAACTGCTGAACACCCAGTGTCCTGAGCACTGGCCACCTTGAAAGCTGTTTCAGTGAGGCATTGGTTAGCTGAGAAACCACAGATGAGTAATCGATTAGGAAAATCTCAAATATTATTTGTGCTTCCAGTTATTCATTAGTAAAAACTCAGGAACCATGCATGACATGTTCTTTAGTAATTATAATTCCCAATGTCCTGGCGTGATATTTTTTAAATGCAATTTTAGGATTGCTATACTGACAAACTGGAATCTTTCTAATTGTTTAAATGACTCACCACCACCAATCAGAATTGGATACATACTCTACATAGTTGATAATTACCATATATTTGAGTATTTCACAGTCCACTTAGTCTTCTGGTAGAGTTCCCTGAATGATTTCCCTCTCACATATCTTCCTGTCTAGCAGATTGTTTTAAGGAATGCTTTAACACCAGAGCAGGTGATAAAATATTTCTGGTAATCCTTTAAGGTGAATTATAAGCTTTCTGGAAAGAAGGGTTGACTTTCATTGAAAGGACAAAATATGGCCAAATTCAAGCACCATGGAAAAGTAGCAGCCACCTGACAGTATACAGGCAGAGACACTAAAGGGACTGGTGGTTTCACTCTAATTTGCATTTGTGGGATTCAGTTGACTACATACATATCATACTACATACATCTCTTCACTGTCTGAAAGATGACTCTTTCAGGTCAGTGTAAAAAAATGGTGATATCTAGGGCTAGAGTCATCATGTTATGAAAAGGCCTTCTAAAACAAACCAGGCAAATCATGCTCCACGTGTTCCTTTTTTTTCTCTTCACTGTCATAATGGGAGGCTCAGATGGCTAGCTTAGATGTAGATACCTACTTTATTGACACCTCAAGTTAGATTAGACAAATCCTACATGCATCCTAAAGGGTAGCCTCATAGACAGAGTTTCCACTGGTAAATATGGAGTCTCAGAAAGTCACATATGACTCTGAAGCTGTGGTATACAGCTTCACTTTAAAAGACCAAATCAGATAAAACCACCACAGACACACGGTGCAAACACAGAACCGATGCAAGCTCATCTGCCAATTCAAATGTAATGCTTTTTCCTTTTGGAGGGATGACTCTGTGCCAGTGGATGCAATTCCAGAGCAGCAACAGTCTCATGTCTTTCTCCTCTTGTAGAGGACTGGGTATTGACTGTCTTTTCCAAGTGGCAAGGAGCTGATGTAAGTACCGTACCATCTTTTCCTAACATGACAGAAATACAGTCATGTGCTCTTGTCTGACCCAGACTGATTTTTTACTGTTTGGTAATGCACATATCAGGTATGAATGAAGGTGGAACCAAGGGTGTGCTGTAAGGGCTTTTATTCCTGAACAATGACATACTGCCATCTGGCTCGTCTCCTGACTGACTGTGCTGGCAGATCCTGCTTTGAAAAGTGAAAAAACCTTATCAGATACAGACATATTTCTGTTCATTGATCATAGTTACCTGCTTTACTCTTTCATTGGTGTTGTCTGACATGTCTTTCATCCCAAGGAGAGCTCCTTTCTGATGATACGTGAGGAATGGGGCTGACGTGCTGGCACCTTCCAGTGCTGATGCTGGTTCTGTAACAAGCTTCATATTCTGAGATGGCTGCTAGTTTGAAAGCTTTATTGTCCTGATAAATATTTCTAGTTCATGTTAAATGGGCTGTGAGCTTGATCCAGATGGCTTGCTGGAGACAGCTTTGAGGTCAAATGCTGCTGACACTTGAGCCAGTAATGTGTATGAGCTACAGCATCTGGGATCAAAACCGTAATTCTCTTCTTAATCAAAGCAGGCCTGTGATAGTTGGCGGTTTTGCAGCATGAATTTTGCACTTGATATATACACTAACCAAAACAGAACTACTTACGGGTAATAACTTGAGATAATTGATGCAAAGAAGACAAACTATCAGAAAATATTATTCCCTCCTCATTTTCCCTTGCACTCATGAAGGTACCTGTGTCAACAGCAAAGCTGGAGGAGCTCCCTATAAATGGTTGGTGCCATTTCTCATTAATGCTGGGACAGATTTCCCAGAGTTTTATGCAGTTCTAAATCAGCTGTGAGATTTGTATTCAGGCAGAATAATAAGACAGCACACTTAAAAATAAAATAAAGGAGAATATGAAATTGGTCCAGGAGACCCAATGTTGTTTACTGTCAGACATAATTTGTTTTGCCAGAATGGGAGGTGTCAAACAGAGCTTTGGTGAGGACAGCAGAAATATTTTCAGTCAACTGTCAGAGTAGAAATTCTTAGCAAGTTCACTTTGATTGTGATTGCATCTAACTTCCAGTTCTCTAAAAAAAGAATGCGCAGATAGTAAGTGGTGCGAGACAAAACAATACTTAAATTAAACAGCAAAGAGCTTTTGCAAAGTACAATTCTTGTTTATCATTTTGTGGTTGTGCAACAGGAAGCAATTTGGATAGTGCATCCTTCCCATCTGTGAGAAGCAGCTTTCCATGTGACTAGTGAGTCTACTCAGAACAGTTCATGTTTTAAATAAGCAAAACGTAATAAACTGGTTTAGTTGGAGGGGGGTAAAATTTATTGGGAAGATTAGTCAGTTACCAAGACTGGCTTTTTTTTGGGAAGTGCTGCAAATTCTTGCCCTTTTCTGAAAATACTTTCTAACACTGCCAAAATGTCACTTTTAACTCTGTGCTGTCCAGCTATGTACCAGCTTTTCCAAGGGACATTAACCTTCCAAACACTAATCCTAAACCTTGAAAAAATCAGGAAAGTAACCAGTCAACCAAGACTGGGTTGTCCAACTTGTGTCTCAAGCAAAAATAGAGGTTCCATAGAGATCATGGTGCTTTTGCTCTTACTAATGCTGTATGGAAGATGTTCCAAATCTTGCAATATACAGTGATAAGATACACAAAATTAATTCACTGAATGTTTTTATCTGTATCTTTCCACTCTGTTTTTGAAATTCACAGTCTACTTAGAGATGAGTGGAACAGATGAGGCAGTAAAGCAAATAACTCCTTGGCATTTTTTTCTTAGTTAAGAAAACTTAACAAAGCTGATCTTCCGTTATGTTTGGAACTTCTAACATTAACGATGGGCTCTATGAAATGTGCTTGGATTTGCTTACCTGTTATTTGGTGATACCTTTTAGAAAAACTGCAAGTAACAAGCATTGTTCTGTATTTCTTCCGTGAAATTAGGTAAGGCACCTAAGCTGAATCATGCAATACATATAACTGATACCAGTGAATGTTATGTATAAATAAGAGCTTTAATTACAAATATTAGGTATGGTGAAAGGTTAGTTTTAGTGTCTTACCATCCTAGTTTTTTCCACATTAATATAGGGTTGATTCTATAATATGGTTTTGAACTCTTGCTTTCACAGAATCACAGAAGAGATGAGCTTGAAAGGGGCTTCTGGAGGCCACCTGGTCAAACCCCTCCTGCTACAGCAGGGCCATCTAGAAGCAGCTGCCCAGGACCACATCCCGGCTTTTGAATATCTCCAAGGAGGGAGACAACCTCTCTAGGCAACCTGTGCCAGTGCTCAGTCACCCTCACAGTTAAAAAATGTTTTGTCATGTTCAGAGGGAACCTCCTGTGTTTCAGTTTGTGCCCATTTCCTCTGGTTGTGGCAATGGGCACCACTGAAAGAGCCTGGCTCTATCCTCTTCGCACCCGCCCTCTGGGTATTTACAGATGTTGAACAAATCCCTCTGAGCCTTCTCTTCTTCAGGCTGAACAGACCCAGCTCTCTCAACTTTATAGGAGAGAAGCTCCAAGCCCTTCCTCATCTTAGTGGCCCTTTTTTGGACTCTCTCCAGTGTGTCCATGTCTTGCTTGTACCCAGAACTGGACACAGTGCTCCAGTTGTGGCCTCAGCAGGGCTGAGTAGAGTGGAAGGATCACCTCCCTCGACCTGCTGGCTATACTTTGTCTGATGTAGTCCAGAATACCATTAGACTTCTTCGCAGCAAGGGTCAATTGCTGTTTCTGTTCAGCTTGGTGTCCACCAGGACTCCCAGATCTTTTTCTCCCAAGCTGTTTTCCAGTTGGGTGGCCCCTAGCATTTGTTGGTGCCTGGAGTTTTTCCTCCCCAGGTGCAGGACTTCGCACTTCGTTTTGTTGAACTGTCCATGCNGCAGGGCTGAGTAGAGTGGAAGGATCACCTCCCTCGACCTGCTGGCTATGCTTTGTCTGATGTAGTCCAGAATACCATTAGACTTCCTCCCCAGGTGCAGGACTTCGCACTTCCTTTTGTTGAACTGTCCATGCCTTTTTCAAACTATTTAAGCAATAAGACTCCCATCTTTTCCCTTGTGGAAACTACTGCACAATTTAATAGATCTCACTGTTTAAAAGTTTTTTCTTGCTGTTTTGGCAAGACATTAATTCCGCAACTAATGCTATTGGCAGCAGCTTCAGGATGAAATGGAAAGATGAGATAAAATGGGAACAGTGTGAAGAGAAAATTGTTTTTTAATTTTGCTCTAGGCAGGCTTTCCTCTTGCTTCTCCTCTAAGCAGAAGGAGATTAACCTATGCCCATTTCTTTTTCAGATACAGCAAAGGTAAATTGTGAAATGAACCTGTAATGATTCTCCATTTGCTTACCTCCAACATACCGTTTCCAGCTAAATATCCAGCTTGCGACATAGGGAACAGATTTAAGTTGTTTTGCACTGAATGTAATAGCCTTTATAAGGGTAACCAAAAAAGAATCTTCTCTACCAGCAAAGGTAGTGTGGCAGAGTCTTGTATTGTAATTGCAACTGGTTATAGTCAGGTCTTGCAATCTTGGAACAGCAAGGGTACACATTAAATAGCATGCATACACAGCAGATTGTGCTTTATACACCTTTTTCCACTGGCACAGATATTTTGTTCTAACTCCTGTATGTGAATAATCCCACTGAAATTATTGCATTAGTTGCATGCTTCAGATTAATCTTGCTTATAGGTACTTTAGATGGAGCTACCACCCTGCATGGTCAAGCTCTCCAAGCAAATATTTCTTTTTTTTTTTTTGAAGTGAACATGTTGCTAATGACTTCAGTGGAAAGGGAGGTAAAGGAATGTTATTGTACTTATTATATACAGCAACTGCCTCTTCGGTGAATAAGACCCCCTAAACATTTGAACTACTCCTATTGTGCTGGGGGCTTAATGAGGAAAAAAGGCATCACTGCTGTTTCAAGGGCCTCAGAGGAAGCTCACAAACAAGGAGCTACAACATATACTATCCATTACATATCTTCCCTCCAGCAGAAACATCCTTGCCAACAGTCGCATAGCATCAGTCCTTTAAACGTTGCTCCTGTATCAGCCATAAATTGTCCTGTTACAGCACTTCTGTCTTTCCTTCCAGCACCAAACACAGCTCTGTCTCTTTCATGCTCTGTGAAAATTTTTTCTGTCTTCTGGACTTCTAAAAACTTTTTATTTCTGAGAGGTGTGAGCCTCTCCAGATAAAAAAGTCTGATTGACATTGTGCTTCTATACCTGGCCCTTCATTTGCACATTGAGGGGTGGAGCAGATGCCAGGTTCTTCTCTCAGGAATCCAAAACCCATACTCATTTTTAAACCTCCTTAGTGTAAACTATCGTGCTGCTTTTTTTTTTCCTCTCAGATAACCAACTTGTTACTTTTCCATTTCCTAGCCTTTCTCCCAGGAAAGGGAGCCTCACCTGTGCAACGAAGCATTCCCCAGAAACATGGATAAAAAAATACCAGTCTGATAAAAAAATACCAGTTGCCATTTGTCCCTCTGGGTTTAATAAACTGCAGTCATCAGCAGTATTACCACAAGCCTTCCCAGAGGTCAGGTACTAAGATTAAGTCTTAGTATTTTAGGGGCACTCATCAGCAATGAACAACAACCTTCTTAGCTCCTGAGTTCCTCCATTCCCAGGTAGTCATTCATCCACTTTGATCCTTCCTTTGATCTTTTAAATGGGTCCTTCATTCACCCACTTCAAGCTGTTTGTTTCCTTTGGTTTAGAGTGTTTCCATTGGTCTAGAGTGAGGATGGTTTTCTAGACTACAGATAAAGGTTTTTATTTGTTCTGTCCTATTGCAGAGGTAACACCTCCTGGGCTGACATCTGAGATCTTCTGGTAGAGCTTAAGGACATCTCTTGGGGAAAGGACGTTCCTGGGAAGCAAGGAGGAGCTCTGTCTCTCAGCCTGGCCTTGCCACTAGACTCTGGTTCAGCTGGAGTCCTCTGGAAGGAGAGGGAGCTCCCAGACTTTCAAAGTAACTCGACATGCTCAGCTGGGCAGAGGCAGAGGTTGCTGGGGAAAGCAAGGAACAGGCAGGGAAGGGATGAAAGAAAAAAACTTTTATTAGGAGCTGAAAAGAGACCACAGCATTTGTTGCGACCCAGCTTGCTAGACTGAGACTAAACCTGGAGAAAAGCCATCACCCTTCAAGGAGAGGACAAGGGGGAAGCCTGCCTCACTGTCTGCATCTGCCTTTTTTTTTGTTTTATTCTCTTGCCCAATGGATCTGGGTTTCCTCCTCCATTTTAGTAATTTCAGTACTCTGGGACATGCACTCACAGAATCTGACTGGAGTGTTTACAAGCCCTGTGGGTCTCCTCTCTTTAAGGAAAAGGCACACAAAGGTACATCTTAAAGCTTCATCGCAGTGCAGCTTGTTGGTTCAAGCTACAGTAGACATGTGTACAGCATCAACACCTCAGCTGATGGAAACAGGCTTAGCCCTCTTTAGTCATTAGGATGATACCAGTCTGTGCCAAAAACTATAGGATAACTCAATTCTGTAGCCTGGGAAAGAGACTAAATGTTCTTCACACTCCCAGTGCACTGTCAACAACAAAGGACATTACTTCGCTAACTTCAGCTGTTGTTAGGTATGTTGTGTGTTCTAATATTCAACTTTGCTAACTGTAGGAGCTTGTACCTGGAGAAAAGGATGGCTAGCAGAAGGAACCATTTATCCGGTAAAGTATTATCTGAAAACTGGAACCAGACTCCTTTCTGACAGGAAATTCAACAGCTATGAAATGTCACCTCATTTCCAAGCTGGCAAGAAAATTGGTAAAACCTGAAATTTAATGTGAATGAAGCTATCATATTTGTTTTTTGTTTCAGATTTAATGTAAAGGCTATCTTTTATATAATGTAAAAATGGTTTCAAGCAATAATTTCAAATAATACATTGAACTGTTCTGAAGAATTTTCCAGGGTTTTTTTTCCAAACAAAAATTAGACTTTGTCAGGGAGTTCTCCCAAGATGTGTTAGCTTTAAAAATAACAACATTTTCCAAGGGAGAAATGCTCTATTAGTTTTTTGACCAAGTGTAATTGCTTATAATTTTCTTTAATATGATCCACATTTCATTAGTTTTGAACTTGTGGGTTTCTTATTGAGAAGAAATCTTCAGTGTTAGCTGTCCATTTTAGTGGAGATTTTTATCCAAATGTCATAGATAGGAAGTAAATGTAAAAGACACTTCAGACATAGAATAAACATTAATTTAATTTCTACTCACTCTTGGTAAAAACACATTTATATTTCATCATTTCTAAATTCAAAGTACTGTAATATCTATGTCTGGATGTCTGCTTTCAGGGGGAAATGATAAACAGCTTTGTCCCTTGCAGTTAGATAGCGATACTTGAGAACAGTCCATTCAGCAACAAATCAAAAGATTTATATTAAAGAGGAGAGCCATATTAATCTTGCCTAGGTTGCACCAATGTATGAAACTTACTTGACATAGAAGGCAGAAGCATTAACCTATGAAAGAGGGTGATTACACTTCATCCCAGAGAAGAAATGATAAAATGGTGATAGAAAGGGAACCGGAGCTACTTTTTCTTCTGCATTGAAACAGAAAACTTAGTGTCTGCAATAACTGACTAAAAGGATGAGCTTATCTGATATTAAGCATGTATACTGCTTCATGGAATAGACAGAATACACATGAAAAGATGCATTGCAGTGTGTAAGAAGTCTTTGTCAGATATAGAGTGCTTTTTATCTTAGTATTTTACTTTCTGTGAATTTTTGTATGGTGTGACTTTCATATATTATGTGTGGCATAGAATAGTGTTTTTTACTGATAGTGAAGGAAAAATTAATATCTAATACATTGTGATAAATAAGGTGGAGATATTTTGATATATACAACTATTTGTGGACTTTGTGCCTTTTCTATGCCTGAGTGCAGAAGAGCAAATAAAAAACTGTAGCTGATAGCTAGATTTTCTTTATTTTAACCTAGATTTTCTTTATTTTAACTCACTGTTTTGTAGTAAATACAGATACCAGATTTATGATTGTTTTCCTTAGAGTCTCTCAAGTTCAGTTAACATAAAATATTTTCATGGACTCTCTCAACCAGGACTTGTGAGATTTGGGTTAAACTTCTGCTTCTGCCACAGCCAGCAAGTAGGCTTCATGGGCATGACACAATCTCTTAATTTTCCATCTGTAAACCAGATGAAACAGCTCATAGCAGTAGCCGATCCGCTGTAGGTGGGTCTGCCACACATACAAATACAGATTAGATGACCTTTTGAGGTCTTTTGCAGTCTTATTTTCTGTGGGTTTTTTTTATTTTTTTTAATTTTTTTTCCCTGCCTCTTCCATTTAAAATGCAGTGCATGTGATGGGTCAGATCAGTCAGCAGCTCTTATCGCGTGTGTATGCAATTCCAACACAGTGACACCCAGTGCCAGCAAGGGGCTCCCAGCACTACTGCAGTACAAATAATAATAAAAAAATACAACCTTGATGCAAGTTGGTTATTACTATTCACAAGCAATACAGCAGATTCGTACAAACTATTTTTTATCTCCCAGGAAGAAGATTTCACTGAGACAAAGGGAGAGGATTACTGCTTCACAAATAAACAACTGGGGAGAGTTTGCGGATAAAAGAGCAGAGATTGCAAAAGGCTTTCCAGGAATCAAATAATTTCTTTTGTTAAGTTACTCTAAAGGACATTGTGTTCCTTACCATTGCACCTAGAAAAATATATTTCTCCAGCTATGGAGAAACTTGTTTTTCAACATGGTGAAGTATGGTTGTGTTTTTAGAGCTGTTATGAATCTTAGGTAGGAAACATGGGAACTGTTCAGATATACGGCAGATGTAGTGCAACTACTGTGATGAAAACCACCCAAGGAGCTCATATTTTTCCTTTCTCCCCTGCTGTGTTTGAAAAACCTTTCAAGTGTGTATCATCAGTCTGGAGTTACAGAGCTCCAAAGCTGGATGTCAGAAGATCCAGAACACATCACTGCTTCCAGCTCATCCCTCATGTAACTCCATGGATTTGGATGAGATTATACCAGGAGTAAACAGCCCAGTGATCTTCACTGAGCCTGCCTGACTTCCTGAAATCCAGCATGAGGATTTGTAATGCTAAACTGACAGTATGGCAAAAGAGTTGTGTAAGTGCAGTTCAGAAGTTAGGAAATGGGGAAGGGGGAGGAGGAAGAGAAAGTATGATTTTAGGTGATCATCAGCTCTGCCTGTCTCTTTGCCCTTTATCTTTCTGCTGCTTTTGTTTGTTGGGTTTTTTTTGCCATTCTTCTATTCATCTTCACTTTATTTTCATGGTTCAGTTATTTTAGCCACCTTTTTCTCTGTGGTGCTTGTTCAGTTTTTTAGCACCATAATTTCAACAGTTTTTAACAGCTACACATATTAACCAAGTTGCAAGGACTCCCTGGGGGCAGATGATACAGCCTTTTAGCAGCACTTGGGTAATCTTTGCTCTGATCCAGTGGTGCTCTGCGTACTCTTAGCAGCAAAAGGGAGTCGTGAGAAAGTGGAAAAGTGGACTTCTCTAGGTCTAATGCTGAGCAGCTGGAGCTCTTGGGCTGTGGATCTGCTTTTTAATAAACTCTCTCCATGAAATGAGAAAATCTGGACTGGATGCAGAGTTTACTGATGTTTGCTAATGTTGTGCTGTTGCGGTTGTTATTTCACGGTTAATCACATTACTGCAGTGCTCAGGAATCACAGTCAAGTGGACTACGACTTGTGCTTGCTACACACACTAGCCATAAAGCAGAGTTCCTATTTCAAGGAAGGCTCTCTTGGATGAAGATTACCTTTTTGAGGTGAGCATGAGGGAAAAAAAAAATAGTAGGTTTGCAGTTCTCTGAGTTTATCAGCAGGTCTTGGTGACATTTTCAGGAGCAGATAGGAAAAGTCAAATTAGAAAGCAATTTGAGCTTTCCAGTCTGCACAGATAGTAGATTAAAACCCTTGTCTGACCTAGAGTTATGATTTTGAAATTATTTTAGAGGAAATAGCTTTTTAAAGATCACTGTTTACCACTTGAAATCGTATTTTGCAAGAAAAATCTGCTACAAGATCATATGAGAACTTTTTGCTTCTTCAGTGAGGACTTTCAAGAATACAGGGCAAAAGGTGAAGGTTTTTTTGTGTTCTATTTCACTTTTTTAATTTTACAAAGATGATGGCTATATGAAAACTCTGCTTCTAGGAATATGAGGCAAACAGAGTGATCTGTGAAAGACTTTTTATTTTGTGAAATCCAGAGGTTAAACATACTTGAGGAAATAATATTTCTATACTATGCAAGGAGATTTGATATACAGTTCCCACTGCAGAGAAGTGTCTGTGTAGTGTTTGAGAGCTTACCTTGTTTCCTCCAGGAGGAGGGAGTTTCTGGTTATGCTCTGAACGAAACAAAAGAAATAGCTTGGTAATGCTGGAGACTGTAGATGGTAAATGAATATGTCATCTTTCCCAATTCGGATATCAGCTGAATGTTTTCCATATGAAGGTTGAGGGGTACTAAAAATAAAATTAAAAAATCTTTCTAGCATGACTATATTGATTGAAGACACAAAGTAGTCTGTTTTAGCTGATGCTTGAATTCATCATGTGTTTAGTCTTTATTCTCTCTCACTTTGTATATGCATAAATGCATTTTTGTTAAAATTAAAACAAGTTATTGATCTGTCAAACTGCTTCTATGCAACTCATTCTATCAAGAGCTTTGCTGAGCAACGTATCACTCAAAGTAGCCAATTTACAAAAGACAGAAAATTTAGAGGCAAAGTTGTCATGACAACTTTAACTCCGTCTCCACCTTTTCTGCTATGAACACGTCATGAATGAAAGGGTGGAGGGCTTGTCAAGGGAACTTAAGCTGAGCACCCTGATTTCTGTGAATTCAGAGTTTAGCCTAAGCACTGTTTTAATTTATTTTTAAATGCTGCTTTTTGTTCAGAATTGTGCTTAGTCCTGTATTTAGACTTTTAGGATATTTTGGGATCTTATGGATGAGTGACATGCATAATATGCAAGAAGAAAAACAGGAAAAAATACTCTAGGAGTTCTGTCAAAAACTGCATAGAACTCCCGTTAAAAGATCGTGTACAACCCCTCTTTCAGCAATAATTCTTATGAAGAGAAGTATCTTTAAAAACATTATTCTGAATACAATGTCCTTGGGTGGATTTCATGTCAGTTTTACCCTGGGATAACACCACAGAGATAAATGGCGGTATTTCTGATTCACAGCAGCATAAATAAAACCAAATCCAGGTAAAACTGTTCTTTAAGAAACACAACAGACTTTCCTTCTTTTTTTCTTTGTGTAAACAGAGTAAAATGAACACAGTAACCTTTGACTCTGATCAGTCACTGAAGGGCTAATGGCTATTCCAAGTCCAACAAGGAACCATCTTCACATAGTTCTGAGTGCTTGGTAGAGCTAATGCTGGAAGCAGCAGAGATGTTGGATGTCTGATTTGTTTTGTTGGAGTAGAAACTGCTCCAGAATAACTTAAAATATCTTAAGTGAGAAAGTAATGGATGGATGGCTCTGTTTCTTCACTGGTACTAAGGACAGTTAAGAATGTTCACTAATACTATTTTGGAGAAAGCTAGTGCTGGCTGCCGTCCACAGGGATCTGCAAGCCCACCTGCTCTCCATGCATCCAGCTGGCTTGTGAGGGTCCTTTCCAGCCTGTTCCTGACCGTACACTTCCCAGAGAGCCTACCTGGCAGGTCACAGCACTGCTGCTAGGACACGGGAAATTTGGCATAATGTCCAAGTGCGTGATGTTATGGGTTGGAATTAAATTGATGAACTGTTTAATTTCAGTACAGTGTTCAGGACTCTCCTGTGTAGGAGAGAAATTGCCATAGTCTGTACTGATTCAGCTAGACCTGAGCTTTAAATTTTGGGCCAGATGTTGATACAAGCTGATGTAAGCGATGTGGAGCAAAAGCTGCTGGAATGCAAACGTTTGAGCATGAATTGCAAACTGAAGACATACCAATGAATGGCTTCAGCAATAACTTTTGGCTACAGATACCTATCGTCCATCTGTGCTAGGAAAATGGTCAGCTGCTGACAACTGTCATTAACAGGAGTGAGACAATGGCAGGAAACTCTCCAGGGCAGGATTAAAGCTCAGGCTTTAGGAGGAAGCTTTCCCTGCTGTTGCCCTGAATGTACCTTTCCTGCAAATAAGGGGCTTCACTCTGCTGTGGTGCCTTGCTAAGGGTACATTTACCATACTGTGAAAAAAACTATGCTAAAGGGTGAAGCAGATGGAAGCTTGCATAAAATTATTTAGCAACCTAGGAGAAAGTGTCACCAACCAGAAGCAGGTCTGCATTTTGAAATGACCCCTTGGGAAATACTAGTCAAAGCTAGACTCCTGGACAAATTTGAAAAGCTGCTGCCTGTGTATGCAAGGACAAATGGCTGTGACAATCTGCGGAGTAAACAGATGTTTCAGGAGGAGTGGAAGAAGTGCAGTCTGGAGAATTGCAATCACAGGCAGCAGTTGTCAGCTGGGTGGATGGGGTTTGTGGATTGTAAACTGGAGCTTATAAACACTTTGGGATGATTTCTGTACCTGCTTCTGGTCTGTGGATGTTCCCATCCCTGTGGCGAATCTCTGCTGTACATCCTGTGCAATTCTCATTGACATTGAGGAAGATCAGTTTGTGGTAATGTCAGATCTCAAAATGTAACTGGTCCACAGTGCAGGTAACATACCTTATTACCTGGATCAAGAAAGGTCCATGTAGTGTCACCGGCTGTGTGTTCTTGTTGGGAGATGTGTGAATGAACTTCAAGTGGTCACAAAGCTATTCATAGTCTAATAACTAAAGGAGAGAAGAAAGGCCTATTATGATGAATCTTACAGTCTTAAGCACAGAAGGTCTCCCAGCACCTCGAGAAAAATATTTGAATTGTGTTTAAAATAATTAGACAGGTTGCCCAAATATGGAGATGAGTGGGAGCAAAGCCAAGAAAGCTTCACTGACTCATTTTCAAGCATATGGAACAATTAATAATGGACTGAAACTGCAAAATTAGAGCTGGATATTGGGAGTTTTGGATGGTGCACTTTGGTTCAAAATGAACAGCACTTGAGCACCACAGTGACGGGTACATACAAGGATCTCATAATGCATACATTACAGAGATATGAAAGTGTAGAAGTCTGCTGAGGCACAGGGGAAATAAGTGAAATTCAGCTATTACTTTTATTGGCTATGAACACTTCACTAGAGAGGCTTCATTACCTAGCAAGAGGTGGCATGGAAACCCCTTATATTCTTATTGGCTGTGAACATTTTCCATAAAACTGTAATGTCAAGCAACAGAACTATTTTGAACTTTTGATTCAATAAATGTGTCCTCTAGATCATAAACTTTATAATTTCATAGCTCACTTGGAAAACCCCATTCCTCTCTGCCCCCAGCAAAGTCTTCTAGGAGCTCAAGTGGGCCATTTACCCCCTTTGGAAAGAGAGATATTGAATGGTTAGTTTTTCTTGGCATGCCTGGGTTGTGTTGTTCTTATTGGGATCCTGGTCAGAGCTCCACGGCACATGCGAAAGACTTCTGTTCCCTTGGTCTTTATGGACCTGTCCTTTCAAGGCCAGCATTTTTGATGTATGCACACTCAGTTTTGATGTCAGCCCGCTAGTCTGGTGTCTCTTCTGGCCTCATTCTGCAAACTGTTACCTGTGACTGCCCTTGCTAACTTCAGGGGAAGCAGTTTCCTCAGGATGACTGTGTGTGCTTGAATAAAAAATCTGGGGGAGGGGAGCCTTCCTTTATTCTCCTTTAAAAATACCAACTGTAAAGGTTAAGCTCTTGCTTTAACCAAAGAATCAAATATAAGTTAATATATGACAGTAAATCTAAAGATCACAGAATTGGGTGGGTGTGTGGGAACTGGGGAAAATACCTTGTTTGAGTTTGATATGTGTAATGCACAAATCCTCCCTCTCTTGTAACATTTTCCATGTTTTACGGTCAAAGAAAGCACGGCAATTGCAGCTAATCTGGTCTCACTGTAAACGGTTCATAAACTTGAACAGGGGATCTGTGAAGTCGAGTTGGAGGCGCAAGAACTGACTGTTCTGTATAATTTAGTTATTTTTCTTTCACAACATCTTCTGCAGCTAAGCCACTACTGACAGTAGCGCCAGTTTTATTTTCCATGTGATCAGGCATGCATTTACACAGTAGAAGATTGGATATGTAGCTTTTTAAAAGTGGTTTGATGTTTTTATTTGCTAGACCTGCTGTTTCCCTGGTTTGCCATAGTGGCTCAGGTACAGGCCACAGTACCTCCTCTAGGATGGGCATATAGAAATGCATTTGTCTGTTTTATTTTTATAGAAGAAACAGAAAATCTGGGAATAATTATTTTCCTGATTCTAGCTAGCTATAAAGTGTATCTTGAGGTCCCTCCCGGAGGTTCATTCTTATTGTGATGGGGGAATGAACATTCCTCTGAAGTGCTTAGCTCACTCTGACTTTATACATGACTGGAGTGGAAAAGTGGAAGTGGAGAGGAAAGGAATAAGCAAGAGCGTTTTTCAAGCACGAAATGCTTTCCCCTCTGAGCAAGGCAAAATAGGAACCTGTGAATTTATCCTGAGGCTCCTTCCTAATGTAGCATAGCTAAATGTTACCCTCTATTGAGAGCTGTGCCCAAGTACCACTGTCAAGCCCTAAGGAAACAAATTCAGAAAAAAACAGGAAGTATCTGTCTTTGTGCCTTCACATTCTAATGTTAATTGCCTGATTTAATGCAATACAATTTAAGAGTTTCATCTGGAGACAGTTCTGCTGTCCTCAGTCTGTGTCTTAGGTTTCTATTCCTTTTCTAAAATAAAAAAAGTATCATCTATAACTTTGAAATTTTTTGATTTGTTGTAGATCAAACAAAATAAGTTTTACATGCAGAATTTTTAATATACATGTCTTCTTATGCCTTATTAATGCAATCAGCCAGCTTAGGAAAAATACATCAGACGTAACGAACTTGCAGAGAGTATTCTTTCTTCCTCTCCTCCTTCAGAAAATATAGGTTATGCTTATGAAGATTAACTGCTTGCTTTGGAAACTGGAGTGAGCTATTTTTATGCAGGTGAGGTAAAATATGGACAGCAACTGTTTGTGCCATTTATGTCCTCCAGGGCCTAATTCTGTCAGGTTCAGAGCAGTATTGCCCCACAAAGCCTGAGCCCAGTGCAGGCAGAGCCCAGGATATCAGGGAGCGAAGACAGGTGAGAGTGCAGGTCCAGGAAGGAGCTTTGGCAGGTCTGTAGGTTCATGGCATGTTGTGCAGTGCAGGCATGGCCTTCCCAAACCTGTTCTTGCCCTGCACACAGGCTGGAGGTTTGCAAGGACAGCCCACAAATCCCATGAGCAGCACAAAGTCATTGATGCTTTGGGGTGATACCCACTGGAAAGGAGAGGGAACACATCTCTGACTCTTCACTGGCTGTCTCTTCTCCAGCTGCCTTTTTGTAACATGAGCGAGAGCAAGCTTAGGTTAAATAATAAATAGAGAACTGATTTTCTTTGTAATCTATTGAATGTTTTTAACCTTTGTACCGAAGGAATCGAGACTTGACTATGCACCTTCACAAGCGAGTGTGCTGAGGACTTTCAGGATGGACCCCACACTAAAATACTTCTCTGGTTGCATTGCTGCATGACATGGTTCTGCAAGAGCATGGAGTTTGAAGATGTGGTTGATGGACTGACAGATAAGATGAAGAAATGCAAAAGCTGCTTCAGTTTGTCTGGTTGCTTCTACAATTGGTCCTTGCTGGAGTGGTAATTTAAATGTGCACTAACCCAGACCTATGTTATAAGTGCAGAAGAAACGAGGACCTGATTTACTGCTTTTGACAAGTAGTCACTTAAAACACACCCCATAAAACGATTTATTAATTGGATTTTACATGCTGAATACATAAGCCTTGTTTGCTGCGGGAAGTGTGAGGATTTGCAATTTGCAAAACTTGCAGGTGGTCATTAATTTGTTAAATCCTATTCAAAACCAGCCTGGCTTACTTCTTAACTGTGAAAGAGATCTTTAGGCAAATGTCCTAATACATTCACCATGTGAACAGTTTGCAGGTCAGCAACTGTACATTCAAAAGTGTTTTACTCAGCGATAAAATCTTCATCACGGTTTCATTACCATAAACACATGGTGACAAAAGTACTTCAGAGCTTTGCATCACACATTGGCTTTATATTAATTCTTAATTACAGTTCTCCTGGGGCTACCCACAATGACTCAAGGTCTTGCACTAATTGAATAGGAGGAAAAAATAAAATTAATGGACTGCAAAGGTCAGTATGTGGTTTCTGACTCATATAATAACTTATTGTAAATAGACGAGCTGTACAAGGCTGCTACCTGTGCAGTCAGATGGCAGCCTATAAAGATCTGACACCTGGGGTCTACTGCCTGTTTTCATTTAAAAAACAAAACAAAACAAAACAAAAAACCTTATTAGTGCTTTGGGCAGTCATGATATCCTTAATTTCTCCTGCTTTCCTTCTATGACATATTACACCTTTGTGATTTTTGGTCTTTGTATTTCTGGTCTTGCTTAAGAAAATGTATATTGTGTTTGACCAGAGTTCCTTCTAAGTTCTGTGTTCCCAGTAGTGAATGCTTAAATTAGAAGAAACTGAGGAATAATGTGTATTTATTCTCAGTAATCTGTCCTAACTTCCAATTCAAGTTTGCTAGTGGCTGTTGGAAGTGTTATGTGTCTGGCAATGCTTGTGACACGGATGCTGTTGGGCTATTCTGGATTGCAAGGCTCTGACCCCTGTGGCATACATGAGTCCTTCCAGCCCTTGGGTCCCATCCTAACAGACTTGTTGCAAGATGGATGAGGCTTGCTGCAAGTACACTGTAGAGTGGTTCCGCATATTAGGAGGGACCACTGGGATTTCCAGATGTTGGTCAAGGAGAGAAATCCACACAGAGGAGACAGAGACAGTATAAAATGTCCCAGCTGTGTGAAACACATTTCTTGTTCTTTTGGATTTTTTTCAGACTACAGTGATTGAGTTACAAGACAGAAATCTCTAGAAAACTAGATTCAGACATTAAAAATGTTTTTTTTTCCGGACTGTTCTGTCATTTCTGAACAATGTTCCAAGAGCTACTCTTGAAAACACGGAGAAAAAAATAAATTCAAAGCTTAATAGAGAGACTGTCTGGGATATCAGATTGGCAGAAACATAATCTGGACCTGGTGCATTTCCTAGGTCTCTGCTGAAATAATTTACTAACGCCAGCTGTGGTGGTGACTATTCGTCCACTGGAATGAAACCAGTCATTAGATACTAATGCCTCCTAGTCACTAATGACCTGCTCAAGATTTGAACGAATGATTTACAGGTTAATGATCTCAAATCTTATTACCAATGTGCATGAGACTAATTGAGAATTGTGGAGCAAGTGGGACTGAGCTACTTGGTAACACTTGTTAAAACAGTAAGAAACATTTTTCTTACATGTGAATTGCCTTTGAAATGTTCAAAGGTGACTGTACATACTTAGGTTTCTAATTCTATCCTTGGTCTCCTGAGTACCAGGAAAATTATTTTTTTCCAAGCACCCAAAAATGTCATCTGGGGTCAATAAATGAACAGAATCATGATCAGCCAAGCCACACTTCTGCTAAGTCCCTAACCATAAGCTTTGAGAGTTGCTTTTGAACATCAGCGGTGCCTGTGCAACCAATAATTCCAGTGTGACTTGTGTTCCTATGAAATTCCATCTGTTGATAGAAAATTAGATAGAATAGTTGTGTGTTTGTCTCTGATTTGCAGATTATCAAACAATGTGAGCCATGGCCTGAATGAAAATCGTGCCTTTGAGGTGATGAATAGAGCAATATATCACAAACTCATTCCACTGCACCTATATGGCTTTGCTTGTTCTTAGAATGAATGGTTTCCATATCCTGGATCTCCAGTTCCTGAAGCTGAAAGCTATGAAAGATGGTATTGGGGTGACAATGTGCTCTTGCCCTATATGTTAAGGTGAGACCCTTACTGCCGCTAGTACATTCTTAGGTGTAGAAATTTGTAAAGGAAATCTATCAGTATACAGAGTGTGAGTGAGACTGTGCATGTGTGAAGGTACCAGAATGAATGTCAAAGTAGTATTTAAAATAATGGTGCACTGTAAGCCAAAAGACTGAGAAAAGCAAGACAAAATAGAAGAAGGATATAAATAAAAGCAAGGGCAAGTACTGGAACCAGTGATGATTGCTCTGAGATCACAGACCTCATCACAGATATGGAGCCACACTGGTGCAAGACAGCTCATGCTGGACATGAGCCTTCTTTGGCAAGAGAGACTGTGAAGGCTCCAAAGCTTATGCATCTCACCGCCACTCGGGATTAACCCAGAAGGTTGGATGAGGACTTGTTAGCTGGTGTCCCTCACTCTCTGTGTCACCATAAGTCATCTGAGACAGGTCACTTGGACACACACATCTCGGTGCTTATAACCATAAAGGAATGAGAACAGTTTGAGAGAATGGGTGTGAGGGACAGAAATCTGTTTCATTGAAAATAAAAGTCGGTTTCCTTATCTCTATGGCTTTGCCTTGAGTTTTGCTGCTTTGTCTGCTATATAGAAATGCTACTGAGGTACCTGAGACTGTTATGGTCTTTGCTATAGATGCCTTTACAAACCCCATGTTTTTATCCCAGTCCTGGAGGCACCTGGTGATTTGCTGGAGTTTTTGTAAAAGGAATCTGCAGCAGAGCAGAAAACTCTGGCACAGCCCTAGCCAGCAGGTTGTCCTTCTCTAAACTGCTGTGAAATAGTTTGGGGTTGGAAGTAAGTGCCATAATAAATGGCTTTACTACTGGTCTAGTATTAGGAAAGTTATGTGGTAAAGTTAACTAATTTAAAACTCAAACTAGTCCTTTATTGTTGCCACTTGTGGAATGGCCTTGTCAAGGTGTTATACTAGCTTAATTCTTGCCTCCTAACACACCACTTTGACCAAACCTTTGACACTTGTATGGGCTAGAAACAAATTAAAGCTTTAGAGATAAAGCATATATACAGTTTTTTAAATTTTGTACAAATGCAGACCTAACATTATGAAAGGCACTGCTAAATTATGGTACTGAGGTTTTATGAAATGTGATTATAGGTCCAAAGATATTTTGTGTGGAAGGAGAAAGCTTACTGTACACTATTAAAGAGTTTTATGTCCAGAGATGACTGACACAATGCATTATGGGGCTAGAATAAGCATAATTGTGCAGGAAGAAATAATTGAAGATAATCCTTTAGATGTCAAAATAAAGCTATATATCATGTGAGACTGTCAGCAGTTATTACATATCTTTGGTTGTACAGACAAGCTTCCTTGGGGACTCATAATTTATGCTTCCAGGTAAACAAAAATGCTGCTAGTTATTTAGGACTTCTGTTTCAGCTCATCCATGTGGGTGCAGCTGGACCACTTGAGTTTCAAGTGGCCACACATTTTGCCATTACCCTGCTGGGGTAACTGGGCTCTGTGAACCATGGGGAGCTGGGACACCCCCTGAGCCTCCTGCTCTGCTGGTCCTGAGCTGCTCCTGGTGTCTCGGCAAGGCTGTGGGCTGGGTTGGAGCAGCTGGTGTTGTTCACTTGCCCCTTGGGAAAGACAAGCTGTCCCCTATGGCGGCATGAACACGCGTGTGTTGGCTGCAGCTCCGGCAGAGCTGGTGTGCACAGCCTGCCTTCCCTGCAAGGGCTGTGTGCATCTGCTCTGTGGGATGGGAAAAATACTCTTCAAACATGAGAAGTAACAGCTCTGGCTTTGGGATCACTTGCACCTTGGGATGGAGGAGCGGGGTTGCATCTTCAGCGAGCATTTTTAATAAACATTGTCTCTTAACTGAAAAGAAATCCATAAATGTGTGACTATCTTGATCTTTTTGAAAGCTGAGAACCTTTGAATGAGAATAGTTGTGTGTTTTGCATATGGGTTATGTTAATTATTTGATTCAGGTTAATAGTAAATTAGCAAATTTTGTTTTGTTTGCAAATAACAACAGCAATGTACCACAGAGGAACACCTTGAGAGTTAATTAACATTGGGTAACCAATTTGATATTCTTGGATAAAAGCTCTGTACAGGTTGACTATTCTTGCTGTTTAGGAGAGGCTCTGTGGTACCTTTGCTCACACACAGCTGTGATTTACTTCACAAGAAAGCCCAGCAGAACTCATTGAACTTCCTTTAGCAGCACTGGCATACACTGTTCACGAGCTAGCCATCCTTTCTCCCATGTTACCAGTGATTAACGTATGTATTTAGTACCATGGCAGTGAAGAGAAATCATACTCATTTTATTTGTAAGCGTGTGGATGTATAGTGGAAATATAAAACAGCATAAAGTTAATAGAAACCGTAATCTGTATCTGTATATGAATGCTGCTGTAAGAAGTGTGTTCCACTTTAAACTGCAAACCACATATAGACTCTGCGAGATGAATACTGCTGAGCTGTATGGTAGGTAGAGAGTTTTGCAGCCAGAATAATAATTATTCTCTCAGTGAAGATCGTGGCTGGGCAGGCTGGAGAAGGAGAAGGAGGAGAAGGCAGCCAGCAGTGGAAGACGGTGTAGCTTGCTGGAAATGCTTTTTAAGAATTGGTTCAGTATCTGCTGGAGATTTTGATAGCTGATTCTGCTAAGCGAGATAGAATTACAGACCTTTCTGTACATGTGTGTTTACTTATACAAATACATGCTTAAGATGCAGAGTCTGCAAAACCCGTTCTTTGTATCATAGTTATACTCAGCAAGAGAAAAAGGAGACATGTCTGTACTTACTTGAATGTCCAGGAAATGATGATAGGATTTTTGAGAACATCTGGTTGAAGGGAATAATAATGAAAGCATAAGGGTGACTCACGAAGAGCTTTATAAGAAATGATTGCATCAGGTGGGGAAGTGTGTCAAGTGTGTTTAACAGCATGAGAAGCATTCAAAGAGCAAGACTGGCAAGGGTAAGAGACAGAGGATAAAAGTCCCCTGGAAAGAGCAGCCTGGCTGGATGCACTCTACCAAATTATGTGTTTGGAAATCTACTGGGAACCATTTTTCATGTACTTGCTTTGTTTAAAGTGGACAGAATTATTAGTACAACAGGAATCAAAATCAGAAAGGATCTGAGGGAAAGCTCTCCCCAAAAGTTATGATTCATAATCTTAAGGGAAAGAAGAGAAAGATGCAGCCCACCAATCAACTTTGCAGATGTGGAGAAAAGAGAACATGTAACAAGGATCTTGTGACTGCATTGGTGTGGTAGAAGGGCTCAGTGAGCAGGGACATCAGTATGTGCACAATCCAAACTTCGATAAAGAGGCCTGAGAGTCCTTGGGACTCTCCTCAAAAACAGCAGAGGGGGGAGGAAGGCTCAAAGATGGGAAAGAGGGGGGTATGCAAATGGACCGCATGCCAAGAGGGCAAGAACCAATGACCACTGGCTGCTGCTGCGTGCACAGTGCGTGCACGCAGGTAACAAACCAATCATGTTAGAAAGCAAATGCATGCAAGGCTTGGAATGCTATATATTCCCCCTGAACCCTGAATAAAGTGAACAAGAAGCTTAACTCATATTGAGTGTTGTTGTCTTGATTCCGGCCAGCTCCTTGCAACACATTGGAACTTCCTAAAGATCCAAGAGTCACAGAATGATCAAAAAATTTGCAACAATTATTTCTGATGATAAATATTGCACGGCTTATGGTCAAAATAAGAGAATAGGATGACATATAGTACAGACAGCAAGTAATATAAGAAAAAAATTTGTATATCAGAACAACAATCTGTCAGGGACTTCAAGCATTTTGGAAGATGTCCTTAAAACTGAAATTAATCTTGTTAAAATAATATATAGATGATTTAAAATCACAAAAGTGGAATTTAATAAAGACTAATCCAAGGACTGTATTTTAGGAAAGAAAAATCCAGTACAGAGTGGAGGAAAGTGGTTACTCTGCTTTGCTCTGAAAAAGATCTGGTGGTGGTATTGGATCATAGACTGAAGATGGGCCAACGATGTAATGTTGGCATAAAAAGTACTGATGTCTCTCCTGAATGCATTGACATGTCCTAGGTGAGACACAATGTTAAGTAATTTCTTTTACTTCACATTTACAAAATCTATGTTGGAGTACTGTTTTGGATGTCACATTAAAAAAAAAAAAGCAGATTATCACTTGAAAGGATCTCAACAGAGAGAAATGTAACCTATGAGAAAAAGCTGGAGGAATCACCTTGTCTAGAGTAGAGAAGAAAAGTGGGGAACAGGAGTGGAGTCTTCAACTATATTGAAGGTTTAAGGAAGCTGGTGATTAATGGTAGGATGAGAAGTAACCAGCTTAATTTGTAGCAAGGGAAATTTAGGTTAGATATTAGGAGTCTCTTCATGTTACCTTTGCAGAAATTAATATGTGGTGAAACATTGATGCTTCATCCATGTGACTTTCTACCTGCTAATGAGTGCTTTACTACAGTGCCGTGCTTCGCAGAAGTGACTAGGAAGTGTCATGCACCATTGCTGGGTAATATCTTTTATTTTCCTTAAAGTAATTGCCTACTGCCTGTGGGAAGCAAGGCAAGAGAGCCAAAATGAATAAAAAACTCCTGCAGTCTTAACTGAGGGCTTGATTCTGCAATCTACTGTTTGGAAACCAAATGTAAAGTGAAGTTTTTTTTCAGATGCACAGAAAGGAAAAGAGTACGTAATTTAGATAATTTCTTCCTAGATGAGGTGGAGTAAGGATTCTGAAAAGATGACAAAACTTGATGTCTCTCCAGCTCAGTAAATTCTTAATCAAAGATGATTTAGCTGTACTTAGAATAAAAGCAGCTATATTTAAACTAAAAGTAGTTTCTTTATGGTAGTTTTAGAGTGGTGGAATAATACAGTCTGGGAGATACTCTAGTCCAAGTCCCTGCTCTCAGCACGTCCAGGACCTTGTCTGTGAATATCCCCAAACACAGAGATTCCACAACTTCTCTGGGTAGCCTGCTCCAACAGTTATCACCCTCATGATCAAAATGTTTTCCTGATATCTAATTGGAATTTCCTATGTTGCAGCTCATAACTGTTACCTTTAGTCCTTTTGCTGTCAGCCTCAGCCTCTGCAAAATGTCTGCCTCTGTCTTCTCCACACCCTCCTATTTGGTATTTCTTTTTCAAGCAACAAGATCCTCTCTGAACCTTCACTTCTCCAGCCTGAATGAATCCACTTCCCTCACAGGGCAAGAGCTCCAGCCCTTTACTGGACTTGCTCCAGTTTATGTTTTCTTTTACAAATCTGGTCATAATAGTCCAGGTGTGATCTTGTGAGTGCTGAGTAGAAGGGAAAGACCATCTCTTTTGATCTACTCAGGAGGCTGTTGGCCTTTTTTTGCGGCAAGAGGACATCGCTGGCACATGTTGTTGGCCACGAATACCCCCGAGTACTTTTCTGCAAAGCTACTTTCCAGCCATCCAGCACCACACCTGCACTGTTGTATAGGGTTGTTGTGTCCTAAGTGCAATTTTAAAGGCAGATGCTACATTTGAAATGCCATGTCAAGAAACTCTGAGGCTGTCTTTACACTAGTAAAATAAAATAACCTTGCCAGAGGCCTGAACATTGAAACCTGATTGTGCGCTCTGTTAAGTTTTTAGCATAATGCCTTGCATGATTCTGGCCTTGTCTACTAGCATGATAAATCTTGGGCATGGTCTGGTGTTTGTCAAAGACTGGCGTCCATTCACAGTGTTTGCCTTGTATCAGAGGTTACTGAATTGAGTTGTATGCTCCTGGTCTGTACCTCACCTGGTGGCCTCGTTGGCCACTGCTCCTTGGTTCATATTGTTTATTAGTTTAAATGCACCTTGAGATTCCACTCTAGTTTTGGGAGAAGGCTCCTTCGTTTGCTGGTAGATGAACTGTGCACTTAATGAGCTTAGTACACAGTCTGATAGGGTTTTGGCTTCTCTGCTGAATAGTTACAGGACTTCTGCTTTGATAACTCTAGCTGAATGTAATTGAACACTCCTAAATGTATGATATTGGGGACATATTTGAAGGTACAAATTAATGTCTTTGTGGCACTCTGAGGTTTAATTGTGGGAAAGATGTGTGTGTAGTGTCCAGGTGAGTAATTATGGGTCACTGGGGGTGATGGGGGTCAAGCTTAGTAAATACTGAGTAAAAATGGAAGCAAAGCTCAAAGAAACAGTTCAGGAACGTTTAACTCTGCTTAGGAGCCTTTAGGATCATTCTAGCCATGGTCTTTGCCCAGTTTAGATAGACTAGTTGAAAACAGGCAAGGGGCAGAAGTCATTGCCTTTGTTGTCCTTCATCTGCTGGGACTTAGGAGTTGAATAAAGAAGAAACAAGTGCATGCTTTGTCCTTGCTCTGTGTCGCACAAAGAAGTCATCGTCTTTCTGTATGGGGCTGATGGGTCGTTGGACAGCCAGGGCTACAGCATCACAGACATTTTAGTTGCTGAGGACAGGTGCTGGACACAGTGATCCTGGCTGTGCACAGTGTGGCAGGTGTAATCAGGTCTGTATCTGGGGTTTTTGCTTGTTTCTGTTTCATCCCTGTTAACCCCAGTGACTGGAAAGGAAGTACAGACATTCTTGCCTGGAGTCTGTTCCCCTGCTGAGGGATCCACATGAAAGAGTCAGGATGCTTGATGTTAGGTTTTTAATTTTGCCTTATAAGCACAACTGCAAGTAAAGTTATTTATTTTTAGAATTATTAGGGACAGACGTTATGCAATATGGATGTTTAGTAATTACTAACAGAGGAACAGAAATAATTAATCCTCTGGCTCCTTTTTTGGCTTTCATCCAGTCAACAGTGTGGGCCTTGTAAGGTACAAGCAATAGGAACCTGTTGTGGCCACCCTCAGAGTGCTTCAGAATTAGTCCCTCTGGAGTAAGCAGTTGTTCCCATACAGTCATCTCATAGTGCCCGAGTGACATCTAGAAAGATTTTTCTTCTGACCAGTTCTGACCATTGGGAGTGGCAGGAGGGACCTACAGCCGGAACAGCATGGTGACAGTCCCTTGTCCATCCAGACGCGGGAGTTCCCTCCAGTGTGTATCCTTGGGCAACCTGGTTAGCCTCACTCCTGGAGCATGCTTTCACTCTGCCCTTATTGTTTTGGTGGATAACAGCATATATCAAAGAGTGATGCTTTTGTAGAGTTATCTAATAGGGTAACGGGGACATTAAGCCCTGAACCCTACAACCCTGAACCCTTAAGCATAACCCTACGAAACAGTGGAACTTGGGTGTGGACTGGATGGTGTAGACAGCTTTGTTTCTACAGGGATCAGGGATTCATGGTGGACAAAACTTTAAACAAGAGTCAGCAATGTACCCTTGCAGTGAGGAAAGACGCAGAACCACATCCTGGGCTGCACGAGTGAAAATGTAGGCAGTAGGTTGAGGGCCATCTATTTGCGATTTATGAGTGGCACCTGGAGTGCTGTGTCTAGTTTTGGGCTCCTCAGTAACCTGGATTATACCCATTCACTCCCTGCGGCTCCATTCCTCAGGTGACTCCCATTTTTCCTTTTACGCATGACCTGCCTCAACTGAGAGAGCTAGTCACAGCTGAGGCTGGACCAGTGCTCACATAACAGGAGGTTCAGAAAGGCCTGTGTGTATTAAAAGTACAGTTTCCTCTGATTTTTGATGGGAACATGGTGCTGCAGATTCCTGTGAGCCCGTTTGGCGATCACATCCGTGCTAATGAATGTTCAAAGCAGTCCTTGGGCAGAGACAAAGGTCTGGGTGTGTAGGCTCTGCAGGCGGAGGAGATAAAGGCAGAGAGACTATGCCTGATCTTCACAATTATTATCTCCATTAATAATTTTGTTCAGCCATTCTTTCACCCTGGGATTACTGGAAGAGCTTCCCTGGTGCTCTTTGAGCCTTAAATTCACCAGCACTTTCTGCACAACCAGGCCTCAAGTACAAGTTATGAGAGAATAAAGCATATAACAAACTCCTGCACAAAGCCATAGGTTTTGGGCTATTTAAATTACAGCTGGGAGAGGGGAAGTAGTTCTAAATCTTTGGGGGGTACTTGCTCAAAGAGCTGGAAAGATTCAGCACAGTTTCTTTCTCTCGGTTTTATGGCTTTCTCACTCAGATGCAACAATAAAAATGTTCCACTGGATTAGCTGCGTGGCTGAAGTGTGATTTCTCTGCAACAATTTTTCACACTCTGAAAGCCTAATGACAAGCAATCAAGAAAATGTTAATTGGGACGATTGCCCCCAGGGGACCTCAGGGTCCTGGGAAGTTGAAGGTTTTCATTAATTCTGTAGGGCTGGCTGTGAAAAATATAGTGTCTTATCCCCGGGAAATGTCTTAGAAATGTGGTAAAATATGAATTTCCAAGCAAAGGTAGAGTCTTCAGACCTTTTTACCTCACCTCCTAGAGGGTCTTTTTTAACATGTTTGTCTCCAGGGTTTCTTTGCCTCTTGATGATTTCCCACAGAATTTTAGAGTGGAGATTGGGGTTAGGAGGATAATTATGCTGCTCCTCAGTGCCTACTCATTGGTCCAAGGACACTGAAGAGGAACCAGTGACTAGGTCCCTTCTTTGCAGACCTGCAGCATAGTCTGTGACCCCAGGGACCAGAAGTAGCTCCTCCTTTTGCCACTTGGTCATCCCAGCCATCCCAGCCACCCTGACCAGCTAGAAGGCATGCCATGGCTGTTTCTCCATGTCTTTCATCAGCCTTGGTCTCACGAAAAGAACAATAAATACATTGACTGGATTTTTTTTTTTTTACAGTCTTCATTGAAAATAATTGCTCCTTTAGTCAACAGCCTGCTTCACACATCTTGGAGTTAGTACCTTGTCTTTTTTGCGTGCCAGACCCCAGAGCTTTGTCTATATGAGTGCCTGCACCTATGCAAAGTGGTGGCTGTCTGCTCTGGGGGCATTTTGTGGCAATATCTACAGGAGCTGCAAGGGTCTGGAGAAACAGGGCCATGGTATGTGTCTGAGTCAGCAGTAGTTGCCTCTTTTCTTCTCTCCTGCAGGTTTGTAAGATTAATATGGATTTCCTTAGAGATGGGGCAGCTATTTGCTATCAGTAAAAGTTAATGTACCAGGGGAATTTATAGGGAAAATGCATTTAGTTAAGAGTTCATGGCTGTTGAATCCACCCACCCATCACTCAATGTAAGTGAATTCTGGCAACAGAGGTTTTATTATTGCCGTGGCTTTGACAGATGATGATGTTTGTCTAAGTAAATGCTTTCTTTCTGAGTGCCTCATTACCATTAGAAGAGGATTCAGCTGCAGAAAGGGAAGGGATTTCTTACCCTCCCAGTAACAGCAGGTGCCATAGAGCTGGTGAGCCTCCATAGTGGGGAATCACTGAAAAGGGGAGCCCTCCCACACCAAGCCTTGGAGTTCTGCTCTCAGGAGCATCTCTCTGACCTGCAACAAGCCATGTTCCTGATCAGCTGCACACTGAGGACCGCTAATAACCTTTTGCTACATTAAACATTATTATTTTCTGTATCTGGCTGGTGGATTTTATGAGTCTTCCAGGAAGCTCAGATGCCGCAGTAGCTTCCCTGCAACACAAAGTGTGAGGTTACTGTAGTGGCTTGTGCTCTGCCAGCAGACATGCCTTGTGGAAATGGGGCTCATTTGGCTAAAGCTCTTGACTAACAGGATGAACATCCCTCAGGCTGTGCTACGTGTTGCTGAGTGTTGCTTCATATTCCACCTCTCCTCTGTGTGGGATGGACTAATCTCTGAAAATCAGTGCAAATGTGAAGGATGAGCCCCTGTAAACCCTGCAGGGTTTGATTTTCCACTTATTGCTATGTTGTGTTCTTCAGCTGTAGCTTGCCTGCAGGTTTTTAACAGTAAATACTGCAGCAGACTTGCCTGGCTGGAGATTGGCTAACCAACACTTCACTGGGGTCACCCAAGAGTGGCAGAGCAGGGACGAGAGCTCCTGTCTAGACTTCAAAAGCTCCTCTCTGATCCCTGGGCCACTGTGCCTCTGAGCTGCACAGGAATCAACCCTTTTATCTTTTAACACAATTCTTTATGAAGACTGCATTTCTAATTCCTTATTTCCCCCTGTAACAAGCCTTGGTATCCTTATGAAATGCTCTTGCTAGGTCCTTAGCAGCTGCCACTGCTGACAACTTCTGCACCATCCTGAATTCCCCTTGCTGCCTTGCACTGCTCTCCTGGCCTTAAAATGAAAAACATAACCGGAGCAGGTAAATATGAACTTATGCGTTATTCATTCTTGAAACAAATTACAGTAAAAGAAACATGAATCAAGAAATGCATTTATATTTCAGAATTTTCACATACACCTTTCTGTAGCCCGCTTGTTAAAGGCAAACCAATCAAATATAAGAAAAACACAACCCTGAAAGATAATAGGGATATTTCGCATCCTCTGTGAAACATCAAAAAAAGGGAAGTTTCTACTCTGTGTTAGAGAGCATTGACCAAGAGCTGTGATTTATTTTTTGCATTTGTATGTCATTATCATGGGTTCACAGACAGTAAAGGACTCATTCCTCCATTTGTCATCTGTGCTGATGGTCAGGCAGGGTGGCTTTTGCTATCACCAAAGTGCAGAACCACATCAAGATCCAGATCAGCAACTTGCCTATCCAGTGTTCCCATCTTGTGCTGCTGGGAGTGCACTTCAGGGAGGTCAAGCAAGGGGGTATTGTGCCTCTGGCCTCCTTGTATAGACACTGGTGTATTTTCTGAGTAATCTCACACCTGAATGTCTTCACAGATTAACTATGCTGCACAGCACAGATTCAGGAGACATAATCTGGGTGAAGGCTTTGCACTGCAGCCTGGTTCTTCTCCACACTGCTGAGGAAATGTTTTCATAAATGTTTTTCACTTGTGTTTTTCCTTTGAGGATCTAAAAAAAATTTTTTTGAGAGTGAATTTAGAAAAAAGCAGGGTTAAAAACAACAGCAAAGCTGTACTTTCTATTAGAGAATTTCCTTCTCCTCCCTGTCAGTTTAGCCCCCTCCAGCCTGCCTCCATCCCCCCACTCTCCCTTTTCACAGACCGGTTACAGCATCCACTGGTCTCTGAACTGCCAGTTTGGCGCTGGTGGAGGAGCTGACCTGCGGTGCGTGGGTCAGGGTAGCTCTCCCGCTGGACTCCTGTGTGGGCTTGATCAGGGACATGCAAGTTACTGTAAAACTCTGTAACCTCATGCTGTGCTGGGGTAGGCTTTAATCTGTGAGGCATACGAGCTCGCTCACTGATCTCTGAGGAATTTGAGGATGCTTGACTAAGCTGTAGTGTGTCTGTGTGCTGCATGTACCTTATTCTCTATGATTGCGTTTCAAAAAAGTCATTAACATCCTCCGTGACTCAGAAACACTTTGTAGATGAGTCTGCAGCCAATAAATTGTGCAAGCTCAGCACCCTGCTGCGTGCACCTGGGCTGTGTGCGTGCGTGAGGACATCACGTTGTTGAAGGGCTGTGTGGACAGCAGAGCCCTACAGTTGGGGAGGATCTTCAAAGTTTTGTCTCTTTCTAAACTACAGTTTTCATTGCTCTGTTTAAATTTCACTGCTTTTTTTTTTTTTTACAATATTCTGACACATATATTAGAAGGGATGTGCTGTATCAGAGCTGCAAAACAGCCTGCAATTCCCCAGGTTCCTCTGTAGTTTTTTATGCCAGTGCATCCATAAAAGAACTCCAGTCCTTCCAAGTTTGTCCCATGAGAACAGAGTAACACCTTTCCTCTGGAAATACAGTAATAAAACAAAGGGAATACAACACTCCCCTTATAAGATCCCATAGATGGCCTTTATCATTTATCAAAAGGAAAAGGTGTTCTTATAATATCTGTTAGAACAGTACACAGGGGAGACTGCTTGGTGGAGCACATTAATAAAAAGTCAGAAACCTGAAAGATGTCTTTTTGCAGATTCACAATTGTGCATTAATTTATTTTTGTAGCTTTTTCTCAATAGTCCAGTGGCTTCTGTCATGAAGCAATTTCATTAAAGCTTTGATCATAGTGGTAATATAAAGCCAAGCTTTCTGCAAAAGCTTCATTGCCCTAAAGAGTGTGTAATTGGCCAAATGTCTTAGAAAGTTTTGCTTGGTTTCTCCAGAGCACAAGTAAAAATTAATTACCCCAGCAGTAGCTGCAGAGCCATCGTATAAGGGTGTCAAATCTAGTCTTTCCAAATGGCATATTCTAACAGAGCAGTAGATATGAGACTTGCCATAAATGTGATTTGTGAGCATCATTAATGAAGTACTAGACCTAATTGTCTTCTCCTGGCTTTACGACAGCATAAAAAAAGTTCTGCACTACCAATGATATTTCTCTTAAACTTCGCCAGCTGAATCCCTAATGCTGCAGATATCTCTTAAAAGCAAGTTTTCACCAATATTTATTTGGAAAAAAACCCCAAAACCTGACTGTTAGACAACATTTCCAGTTCTTTAGAAATAATAAGGATTTTAGAGCAGCTCTTCCACTGCAGAATTAAATGAAGGTGCTTTGCAGTTATTCCTGAAAACCCGAGCACATTAGAGAAGATCAGCTGAGGGTACTTGCTAGTCTGATCATTTGAGAACTCAGTCACAGATGAACAGATTCAGGCTCAAGTCCCTGTTGTGATTCAGTTCAGGGATTTGCACTTCTGTCTTCTTTTGTATTTCAGGGAGAAGTGTTAACTTTTCTGATGTTTTTGTGTTCTTGATCTGAAATCATAGCCATTATATTTTTGCCAATGATAATTCCAGCAAGATTCTTTGTTTTCTAACTATTCTTTGTTCAGACATACTGAGGTCTGTGACAGCAAATGTCACCGTTCATACCGGTACTTGCAGTAACATATGATAGTAGTTTATGTTGCTGCTATAAGTATAAACCATCCCAGATCCAGCTTCGGCTAGTATTTTTCCAGGATATTTTTCTATTCTATTTTATGTGAGGCTTGTGGTCATAGTCCTATAGCAGGCATTATGAAAGAAAAAGAAATTCATTGCACTCTACCGAAATGGATTATTTTTCATTTGCCTTAATCCTGTAAAAAAAAAAAGAAAGAAGTTTATATGCTAAATCGTATGTTATGGCTATTATTTTGCTCCACACTAGGCAGGTTTACTTTTCATGTGATGTTATTACAACTGAACAATAATCTGAATGGTAAATTCCAGATGGAATGAAATAGTTGACCTCTTAAGTATTTGCTTGAAACATTTGAAGATTAACATTTCACAAATTAAACCTTCACTTACAATGGAGGTTGCTGAAATGTTAGATGCAGTAAACATCCCCAACTACCACTGACCTGATAAACATTGAAGGAGGACCTTTGAGTTGATCCTAAATGTTAAATTCAGTTGACTTAAACAGCTCATCTAATCCTCTTTTGATTAATCTTGTTTCATTTTTGTTTTGGTCAAAGATGGAAGAGAATTTCTGTGGTTCTGCTGGGTCAGCTGGTCTGGGCTCTGCTTTGGGCTTCTTCCAATTACCCCAGGGTGCCCCTCACCACCACATCTGAGTGCTCACAGAAATGTATAAATGGGTTTGACTTCCCTGTCCCTCTTCCTCCCTCTCAACTTTCCTCTTCCAGAGTCCCAGTGGTGTCACAGTTTACAAGATCTGTTGTACTTTATTTTTTGGAGTTTGATAAATGCTGAGTCAGATGAAGAAGTGATTGGAGATTCAAAGGTGAAGAATTTCCCAAACATTCAGCATCTGCAATTTACTGATTTGACTGAAACTCACTGTGATTGTATTAATATTAATCAAAAGTCTTTTCTCTTCCTTCATTTCATTCCCTCAAATAGTGCATTTAGAAATATGCATGAGGGAGCTAACAAAGGACAATTATAAGGTGACTTCAGGGATGTTCTTTGAATCATGAGCACCCTCCTCGAAAAGAGGAAATGGCTGCAGGCTACCAGCAGATATGGCTTCTGCTTGTGGAAACTATTGTCAATGGTCACCACACAGACATTTGCAGCCAGCTGAGGAGGCTGTTCATCAAAGGAGTAACTCCCAAACTCCTGTTAAGCAGCAAGTGTCCTGAAAGAGTATTCTCCAAGTCCCCCAAATTTTTGACGTTCAGCTATTTACTCCAGAATTATGAATCCCTGAACCTAATCTTGGGGACCTCTTACCTTACTATCTTTAATTTAGGTGTTTAACATCTCTGGCTATATCTATAGCTATCTATCTATATCTATATCTATATCTAATCTATCTGTACATCCACTGTGTGCATTTTGGAAATTTTACGTTGGACCACCCTGTAAGGCCAATGCTCACCTATGGTTGGTGTGCAGGAGGAGCAGCTTCTTGCTTGCTTGGTGAGGGATGCATCTCCTCTCTGAGGCTGCTCTCCCAAGCAAATTGAAGCCTGAAGCTGAAGGTGATTGCTTCAAATGTGCCCTTCTGCTCCAGGCTAAAACACTGAATAGGTGCTACCTTTGAAATTGTTAAATTAGAAGACTCTTACACTTTTTTGAGGATAGTTTCTGTTCTTGTACTGCTGCACTCAAGAGATGAATTTAGTTGCAGCTGTAAACTTACATTTAACATTTTGAAATCCTTGTGGAATTTTTGGCATGATGCAGCAGTTTGTCTTTGGTTTCCTCTGTGCCATACAGTATGATTTGTGATGTGAACTTTCTTCTGTCTTTCTAATAATCTGCAGCTTGAGTATTCCAAAAGCATTGTTTATGCAGCTCTCTTGACACTGAGCTATGCTGTGCTGCTTCCATGGAAACCTCTGACTACATATTACTGTCGGGCTTGACAGATACACAATACCTCATTTTCCCTTATGTCAGTCATCAGAAAAGCCCTGCTATGTCAGAACGAAGGTCTATCTGTCCGGTATCTTGTCTCTAACCATGGCAAATGAAAAATGACTAGAAAAAAGTGTTAGAACAGGGCAAGAAAATATCAATACTGGTAAAAACACAAACTTTCATAATTTTGTAACTTGGGGACTAAAGTCTTTAACTCAAAGGCCTTTAATAGATTTTTTTCTTTTTTTTTTCAATTTTTTTAGACCTGTGTAATAACACAGGAGGAGATTATAGCATAATTTTGTTTCTAAGAGATTTCAGCAGGTCTCTAGTCTAGTGTCCTGCTCAAAGCTGGGTCAGCTATGAAATCAGACCAGGTTGCTCATATCTTTATCCAGTTGGGTCTTCACAGCCTCCAAGAGTAGAGATTGCACATCCTTTCTGGGCAACTATTTTTTTTTACTCATCTAGGTGATTATGTGTAAGAAGACAAGTAAACTTGCTGGGTAAAAAGTCTAGTAAACTGCCTGTTTTGTCAAGGCCAATAAGTAAGAGAAGAGTCAGTACCTTGTGGAAATTATTAGTACCTCCCTTGGAAGTTTTTTTTCCTATATAGAAGTTCATTGAAGATACTTGATGCAGAAAGACTATAGTATTAATAAAGTGTGCAGTTCTATACCTAGTAACCCATATTTGGTTGAAAAGAACAAGGATGATGTCTAGAGGGTGTCTGAAAGCCCAGTTCCCTGTTTCTGCATGAAATGTTGATGGAGGATGACAGGTCATAGGACATTGTGGAGTTTGGAAGATACACCAGAAGATCAATTTATTTGCTCATGGCCTGTGAGCTGGCACAAACAGTGATGTGTCTGGGGAAAGTCTCCTTGAATGAAGCCACTTTATGTTGTACCTGATCAAACGTAAATGCCTATGTATGAACTTGTCTCCTCTTCCCTTATGGTCAGCAGAGAGAAACAGTTGCTTTTAAGCCTCAATTAATCTCCATCTCTTTAGGATTTACAAAGGTAATTTGTGATGGGTGGATAGGAGTCTATCCAGTATATTCTTGTTCTCTGCTTATCAAACTGGTGTGCATTTCAGTAACAGAAGACTAATATTTTTCCCCTTTCTGATGCTGGGCATGAATTATTGAATTTATCTTGTACCTGCCTAGGCTAGAAGGACCTTCTGAGGAGAGTAATGCACACATTTGATTTTACTTTCTTGACTTCAGCAAAGATCAAAGTTAACATTCACATACTTCATCCTTCCTAGTTGTGTTATTCATAGGTGGCAAAAGACTTCTTTATGGAATCTTTAATTAAGCTTATTTTGACACCACTTCTTGGGCTTCCTTTCATGAAGTAATTTCTCAGTGTTAAAATTTGAGTTTATTTTTCTTTATGCTTTCACAGAAAAAAGTCTCTGAAACTCTTTTGTTTAATGAATTAGGAGTCAGGAGATATTAACTATACCAGTATGTAATAATAATGTCAGAATATGCAGCACCATTGAAGTACAATCATCACAGTAAGAGACTTTCATTTCAAACATGATTACATATGGCTGGATCACTCCCAAATTATAAAAGTATTTTCTAGATAGCTTTTCTTTGCAATAAACAGAATAGTTGATGAGTACAGTTGAACATGGCTTTGTTATTATCTTTGAAGAATGTTAAGTGTTAACATTAAAAATATTTTATTATTCACTTGTTTTCTTGTTTTATGCTACTCGGCTTTTTATGTGTTACAGAGAAGAAATATTAGCAAAGGCTGTGTGTTGAAATTTTACCAGTATAGTGTAGCTGTCTTCTCAAGTGACTCTTTGAATCATACCCATCAACATAAATGCTTTTTTTCCTCCTGTTTAGCTGGTCCATGACAAAGTCGTGATAGTTCTTGGCTTTGTCTTTTCTTTAATACTTTTAACCAATTAAACTCTATCAGAAGAAAATCTGTATAATTGAAACAGTTTTACCCATTGCCATCCTCTTTGTTCATGCCGTGGACATCTTCTGGCACTCCTTAACTCTTGAATACTGTTGCAACCACTGTAATACATCCCCCTTTTCCAGGGCTGGCCTTTGGCTGTTTTGTAGCAGGGCTAGCTTTGAGTCAAGCTCTATGACTTTCTAACTCAGGTGTCTTTTTGAGTTACATTTTGAATTGCTTCTAATGTCTATAGTCTCAGGATACTCTTGTGCCTTCATGTGACCCTGTATGTATTGGCACTTTTCAAATTCTTACTGCTCCACATGGTAATTTTTACAGGTGTCTGTAAATGTTTTGTCTGAATTTGTGTTCACAGTCTCTTCTCATGGACTATTTTCCATCTGAGTTCCTTCTCTGTTTACACCTTTATTTTATACTTTCTATTTTATATGCAGTGCACTTCTTTAAAACAATTTCAATTACTCACATCTGCTGTTACTGAAAAGCTCTTGAAAGCATCAATTGCTTCACAAACATCTGTCAGAAATATAACTACTCTTCTTTCTCTTCCTTCTTCTCTTCTCTTCTCTTCTCTTCTCTTCTCTTCTCTTCTCTTCTCTTCTCTTCTCTTCTCTTCTCTTCTCCTCTCCTCTTCTCTCCTCTTCTCTCCTCTTCTCTCCTTCTCTCTTCTCTCCTCTTCTCGTCACTTCTCTTCTCTTCTCTTCTCTTCTCTTCTCTTCTCTTCTCCTCTCCTCTCCTCTCCTCTCCTCTCCTCTCCTCTCCTCTCCTCTCCTCTCCTCTCCTCTCCTGATACAGTTTGTGTGCAGATGCAGAAGTAAGTGGTCTTTAAACCTTCCCCAAGTCTTTTAAACTCTGATAGGGACTTCAATAGCACTTTTCTTCCAACGATGTTTGCCATCCTCCTTCCAGAACCATGTATTGTTTAATTTCTCAAGGTCAGAAAGACCATCAGAGGTGGCTTAATTTCATGAATCTGGTTCTGACATTTCTAGTAAGGGAAATGTAGCTTCCCTTTAGGCAGGGGATGTGCTGTGATCTAGCAAATAACTTTTTCAGAGGGAGTGTTTGCTTTTGTGATTTTGGGTTACTTTATCAAGGAAGATGTTTTTCTCGACCAGAGGCCTGAGCTAACTCCTCAACAGATCACAGAGGCATGACATCTTCCCAGAGCACCCTCATGCTATCCAGGTCTTCTTGAGACCATCATCCCATCAGAGAGGCCTTTAGGGATTCCTGAGGAGGTGCAGAAGAAAGGAGACTTCAGAGGAGGGAGAAAAAAAAACCAAACAGAACAGAAGGCAGAAAGGAGAGTCAGAGAAGGTCTCCAGACAAGCTGTTGGAGAACACACTGATTTTCAGTAGGAGCTGGAGGGCAGAGATTAGGTTAGCTGTGATTTATAATACATGTCCACCCAGGGAAGAAGATGTTCCCACAGGAAAACAGTAGGTAACGCCATCTATTTCAGAGAAAAGAAGCTTCCAGCAGGGATGTGACTTTACACAGCTCAGCTCAGGCAGCCTAGAAAGTTTGCCACCAATCCATCATTCCCCTAAGGGCACAGGATCCAGTGTAACTGAGACATCTCTGCCTGGTGGGAGCTGGTGGTACCTTAAAGAAGGCTGAGCAATATCACGTGGCCAGGGGAAGAAAATCCTTCTCGCCCTCTGAAAGAGAACACAACCTTTCTGACTGGCAGACTTTCAGTTTGGAGTCACAATGTGTACAAATGCCCAATCATGCAGCCAAATGTCCTCAGAAATTGTTAAGCTAATAGATATTTTCTCTATAGGCTCCTGACAACTTCAAGTGATATTTAAAATATTTAAACAAAATAGCTCATCTGCTCTAGGGTAAATACATTCATATGATAATTCTTAAGGTTGTTGCTCTTCCCTTATATTTCATTATTTGGAAAAGGAATGTCTGTCTAATGCCTCATTTAAGATTCAGTGGAATCTTCCTTGCTTCAGTAATTTTCCTATTAAATTACAACTATTAACACTCATTCCTCACCCTAAAGGAAACCAATAAAATCACCCAAACTAATGAAGTTGTTTTCAGCAGCAAGCACCTCGTTACAGGGGTACTTCTAATTACTGTTAAAATGAACTGGAACACAATGTCTCCAGAATGAGATATCCCAGAGCTATCAACCCAAACCATAAACATCTGTGCAACTCATAATCTCTTCATTTAACCTTTGTAATAGCAACAGAACCTCAACTAATTTTTAAATGCTGGTAGACATTAAAATAAATAGATATGAAAATGTCACTGACACATTATAAATAGAATTCTGATTTATGAGTGCTGCCTCCCAGCGAGGAATTTGTTTTTTTGACTTTGAAAAAATAACTGTGACACCTGGAGTTTATCTTTCTCTTATATTGTCTAATCTGAACTCATTTTTTTCCCTTCTGCACTAATTGTTATATTTAGATACAATTGTGGAGAAGACTATGTTGAGGAGTGATTAGGGTATAACTTATGTATCAGAATGCATGAGCTAACTAGAAAAGCAAAGCTTCAGATCAGATTTTAATTAAGATAGCTCTCAGTTCAGTTTTCTGCCTAAAGCAAGGAAAAAAATGAAGACTAACGGCATCTTCCAGAAGCATAACACTCCTGGGGTAGGAATTTAGAACTCCATTAGCAGAGTAGCTTTTACTCCTGTGAGTAGTCCTCCTGAAATCAGTGCAACTAGTTATGAGAGTAAATGGTACTCTGCATTAATTAATAATGCACAATCTGGCCATACGGATATCCTTGTTCTGGCGAAGATTACCAATTGCTTGCAGATCATTCAAATAATGAACAAAGAAAAATAAGTGATATTCATACAAGCAATGGCTTGCAGGGTTTTCCTTTTTAGTTTTTATATATGTAAAACTAAAGCTTTGATACCAAAGTAAATCTAAGTGGGAATCTTTAGTCGGAGCTTGGTAAAAGGCAGTGTCTGCAACTCATATTGTATTCACCTCCTTAGAAGAAGAAAGGCGATTTGTCAATACCAGCAGCTTAGTCTATAAAGAGCATGTTGAAACTTCATGCATAATTGTAATCAATTTGCTGCTCATACGACAAGGCAGCTGGAAGGTTGGGAGCATCCGAGATCCACTTCCATAAACAACAGAGAAGTAAATAATGTAAGTAACTGCACTGGTCTATCTATGTTAACTTTCATTCATAGATCATCCTTAGGCTTTAATGTTTTTATATGTCTGTATCTATCTATCTATGTATCTATCTATCTATCTGTCTATCTATCTATCTGTAGGGAAGCATGAGCCAAAATAGATACCATCCCGTTCTCCTATGGCTGAGTGCTGAGTGCTGGGCTCTACAGTGCTAACTAAAGTAGAAGGAAGAAGAACATTTTTGTAAGTGTTGGAAATATTGAGGCCTAATGTCCTTTGGGTTTGTATCTTTTGAGTGATCAAGGGAAGGGAGATGTGAGAGGTGAGAAAAGAAGAACTTAATCGGAAACTTTTTTCTCTGTGCTCTATTTAAGGTATATAACCTCATACCTATAAGCTCCTGGACTTCCCTTTGGCTGGGACATGAATGGGATCCTTTCTCTGATTCTAGCCATCCATTTATCTTCATGAAATTTGTAGAAACCTAATTATCTTTCAGACTGATGTGAAATTAAAATAAATTAAAAAATAAATTAAAATAAGCCTGTAGATTCCAAAGATGTTGAGAAAGACACACAGACAAACACACAGACTAAACACCTAGCTTCATTTCCACATGAAAAATGGACTAAATACAGAAGATTTTTTTTTAATAAACTAGGTGGAAAGCACAGAGTGGAAGTATTTTGATTTTAGGATTGATATAAATGTTGACAAATTTGTATCTTTTTACATAATCAGGTCTTCAGTGAGAAAATGTGCTACAAAGCTGCAGAAATCACAGCCAGAGGTGATGGTTCACTATACCAGGTGCTATTCAGGTAGCTAGGGACAATTCCATTTTCACTGTATTGCTTATGACCTATAGAGACAGAAAAAAAAAAGACAAAAANGTAGGGAAGCATGAGCCAAAATAGATACCATCCCGTTCTCCTATGGCTGAGTGCTGAGTGCTGGGCTCTACAGTGCTAACTAAAGTAGAAGGAAGAAGAACATTTTTGTAAGTGTTGGAAATATTGAGGCCTAATGTCCTTTGGGTTTGTATCTTTTGAGTGATCAAGGGAAGGGAGATGTGAGAGGTGAGAAAAGAAGAACTTAATCGGAAACTTTTTTCTCTGTGCTCTATTTAAGGTATATAACCTCATACCTATAAGCTCCTGGACTTCCCTTTGGCTGGGACATGAATGGGATCCTTTCTCTGATTCTAGCCATCCATTTATCTTCATGAAATTTGTAGAAACCTAATTATCTTTCAGACTGATGTGAAATTAAAATAAATTAAAAAATAAATTAAAATAAGCCTGTAGATTCCAAAGATGTTGAGAAAGACACACAGACAAACACACAGACTAAACACCTAGCTTCATTTCCACATGAAAAATGGACTAAATACAGAAGATTTTTTTTTAATAAACTAGGTGGAAAGCACAGAGTGGAAGTATTTTGATTTTAGGATTGATATAAATGTTGACAAATTTGTATCTTTTTACATAATCAGGTCTTCAGTGAGAAAATGTGCTACAAAGCTGCAGAAATCACAGCCAGAGGTGATGGTTCACTATACCAGGTGCTATTCAGGTAGCTAGGGACAATTCCATTTTCACTGTATTGCTTATGACCTATAGAGACAGAAAAAAAAAAGACAAAAAGTTAAAATACAAAGAAGAAAACCATAATGTTAATGCAAATTATGTATCTCTGGTCTTTCCCTTTTTTATTCCCTAACACTCTCTGAGTCTTACTATAAAGATTGACAAAATAATATCTGTGTCTGGATAAACTGGAACATACAGAGTGCCTTGGTTCCTAAAGTCTTGTCCCCAAACTGCAGAAAATTATGCAAAAATTGTTCAGAAAGTTGTTTAGGAATGTCTTTGCATGGCCTGAAAGAAGATACAGAACCTGTTGTGAAAGAGGCAGACAAGTGACTGGCATCATTTGTTGCATGGAGAGAACAGGGAGACAGGATAAGTGACAAGAATAACTACCAACTGGCAGAAATGTACCTTTGTCATGAGGAATTCAAAACCTGCTCAGGGATATTATCCTGCTGCACATCAACGCAGAGTCTGTGTTGAACTGAAGATACCAGGGGATTTCATAGAGACTTTATCTTTTTTCTGCCTTTTTAGGTAATATTACTGACAGTTTTGTTTTGGTTTTATTTTAAATTATGGCCATCATTAAACACTAGTTTGTAGTTGATTTGCTTTGCAGTTCACAAAGTTTCTTTGAAAGTCTCGGGAGTGAAAGGAAACAACATGGTTACACAGCCACACAGGGCTGGAGACGACTGCTGAGGTGGATGGAGCTATTCATCTCACTTATACCTGGAAAGGCTGCAAGGAAAAGAGAGGCTCTGCAGCTTTCCATCAAGTAGTCACATCTTGGATTTGTGCCGTTTTCTCTTTCAGTTTAAGACATCCAATTTGGACATGATGGACCAAGGGGGTCATTATGCTCCGAAACATGGTTAGGGGAAAGGACAAAGTTTCTCAGATTTTAGAGGTAAGGAAATCAAGGTCTGTGGGGAGACCAACAGATAAAGTCTGAAAAAATGACACAAGTCTTTTCTCAGTCCAAAATGTAAGGTTATAAACCTAAATACAGGTCCAGAAGCATGAAACACTTGACCTGAGGCAAGCATGTGGAACTGAAAGCTTTCTCTGTTATTTTCAGTCTCTGAGGTCTACTAAGAGATACAATTTCCTACAAATTTTAACGTGCTTACACAGATCATTACAGATGCAACGCTATGAGTCATCAGAGTAAGTTGTTTGTAGATACTGATGGAGTCTAGCCACAGGACATTACAACACAAGCCTCTTCCTTTGTCTCTCTGAGCTGTGAATGAACCCTTTCCAACAAGGTTTTAGAGAAGATTCTAATTTTTCAGTCTTGCTGAAGTTAGCTACAGTCAACAGCAGTTTTTTGAAGATCTGAACTCTTGGTGGCTTTCTGACATGTTACCTGCAGGACTGGCTGCCTCCACTGAAAATGAGAAAAATAGTTGATTGTTGTTGATACAGTGTGAGTAGCTGAGTTCACTGAAAATCAAAAGAATGGTATATTTTTTACACTTTGATCACCTAGAGATATAGTTTTGAGTAGGTAAACAAAGAGTTTGAGTTGTTCTTCCTTGGAAACGATCTCTTAATTAGTTTGCTATGTTAAGGTTTTCTGTCCTTTTGTGATCCTGAAGAATTCTAGTTCTTTTAGCATTGCTGTCAAAGCTTGTGTTTTGGTTTCTGTATCTAAAGTACTAAAGGCCTCTTGATAAAGTTATTTTGATGTACTGCTATTGATATTTGTCAATAGCATTAACCTTCCTATTAATTTATTGCCTTTATACACAATGGACTGTTACTATAGAAGAGTTACTTTCTCTTTCTGAATAAACTCTTTTCTCTTAAACAAAAACGTGGGGAAAAACAAAACATCTTTTCTGTGGAATCATGTCTTGCTTTTTTTTTTTGTTTTCCAAAATTCAAAGTGAGCTCATACAAATGAAAATGTGTCGGAAAGTTGTTAATTTTGTTGACAGCATCACTTTATTGCAAAGTTTAATCTTCACATATGACTGATTTTTTTTTCTTTCTTATTAATCTCTGAATGATGTTCAGATGAGCTACTCCGGAATAACAGTATGTTGACATTTCACAACATCTCAACAAAGTTTAAGACGGTGCAATATATTAAAAGAACCTAATTTCCCCTAAAATTCCTTTAAAACAGAATAAAAGTGATATGGCATGGTATTTATAAGGAAATATGAAAGCTTACCACAAATAACTAGGAGGAAGTCACAGAAGGGCAAGAGTATTGGGCAGTTTGCTACCATGGCATGCACGTTATTGTCATTAAGAATATTTTTTTACAAAGTGCATTGTTTTCTTACCAGGTCATTATACTAGTTCCTTGTTGTGGAGAGGTTTATCTGAAACTAAAATTATAACCAACGATGTTATGAACTAATAAGCACATCTAACTTGGATGCTGTTAGAGAATTAAATGAAATTAGTGACAGAACCATTTCATTTCATTTTGGTAAGTTTATTATCACCTACATGTTCCTTCCATGAAATGGGACCATAACTACTTCAGTGGCTATAACGAGAGCACACATGATATTTTTTTGTTTCTGTTTTTAGATCAGCTATCGCTATTAGATAATGTTCATCATTAGGAAGGCAAAGTGGTCTATTAGAGGGAGGCTTTTTCCTCTGGTGATACAGAAAACCTGCAATCATCTTTTGTACCTTCGTGTGAAAGCACAAGGAGCATGCACTGGGATCTACACGTGGTGGCAAATAATTTTCAGGAGTATCCTGCTGGCAGCTTATGCCAGGGGAGACAGAGGGAACAAGCCCTTCACTTTGCAAAACTTACATGCAGCATAGGACTCAGATTCAAGATGAATGCATTCCCCCACCTCACAGTTTTTGAACAACTTCTAATCAGGGCCACAGAGAGCTGCAGCATTTATCAGATGGCTTCCCTTCTTCAAGTCTTCATTCACAAATTCACTTCTGTGCAACGATGCCCAAGACAGTACTAATGAGTTCGCTGAAGTGCTGGAAGCAGGATAGCCGTGTTTTTGTGGCTCTCTGCCCAGGTTAATAAGCCCTGCTTCTCAGCAGTGCTAATTAGGCGAAGCAGAGATCTCCATGGCGGTGATAATATTCATTCTGATGCACAGTTATTTCGAGCAGCTCCACGTGGTATTGGATTGCGCTGGTAGACCTACCGTCAGCATCAAGGACATTAAGAGGGAAGCCTGTCCAATAGCTCTGTAGGCTTCCAGCTCTCTCTTCCTCCAGTAAATGCAGCATAGCTTTTTGTCATAAATTATCTAAATGGTGCTCCTTAGAGATAGTCTTATTAACTGACTGAAATGTTGCCCTCTGAGATGAGTAGGAATACTCTCATTTACCCTAGTAGAATGAAATCCTGACTCCAAGTGAGCAGTGTGGAGCAGAGAAACTTGACTGAAAACCTGTAAATTAAACAGCTACCTGAAAAGTGACTACTGGGCACTAGCCTGCCAGGTGTTATTGGCTTTTGTCACTAGCCACCGGAGGCAAGGTAGCTTTGCTGGCAAGGGTAAGGAGCTTGTTCTGCCACTGCTGTGCAGTCAGTACCCCACTGTGCCTTGCAGCTGTGGAAACTTGCACCCAGAGCCTGTGAAAATGTCATTAGCAGTGTGGGGGCTGCTGAACCGTGCCGGTCACTTTGCACCCCTGGGACAGCCTTGCTGGACTTGCTAGCATGGGTAGCAAAAGCAGGAGAAGTAGGTAGGTGCCCTGGGGAGCCCCTGGGGAGGCCAGAGAGCTGATTTGCACATAAAATTAGGAGCAAAGAAAGCACACTCTCAGTGTACACTGAGGAGTGCCTGGGGGGACAACTCCCACTTCCAGCCTGAACAGGGCTTCTTGGGTGCTTTAAGTTGTGTCCCAATTTCTCTTCTGTTATAGCCCATCCCCTTCCTCTTCTGCCACAGTCAACACCATCATTATTCTTTAAAGACAACCTTCTTTGTACAATATGCATAATAAACATCCTGTGGCACACCATGTGGCACCTCCCAGGGAGTGCTGAAGACCTTTGGCTTGGGAGCTGGAGTTGCAGGAGACCCCCTCATTGCTTGTCAGGTGAAACAGCCAGCCTTTGCCTGGTCAGCATCTCCACCACTTGCCTGGTAAAAGTTTCATCTCCCTTCCTTACCAGACGATCCAGAGGCTGTGGTGAGGTGGCCTGGGGACCCTGCAGGTCTGGATTCCATAAGGAGAGCAGAGGTGGTCAGAAGTGAGGACTCTGCAGTGTGCAAGCCTCCCCCAGATGATGCAGGAGGGTCTGTTCCTGTACTGCATCCAGCACGAAGTCTCTGGCTCCCAGGGGTTGAGCCTGAAGTAGTGCAAGACGGGCTGAACTCAATTCTCTTTCCATGGCCCTAGTGTTCCTGGACAACAGTTCAGCCCCAGGATGGGGGTCAACACTGGACCTTACAACCAGTTGTTGGATTTTCCCAAGCTGTGTTTCCTTACCTTGAAATTCAAATTTGAAAGCTGCTACCTGGACATAGTTTGCAGCTAGTGTTTTGCTATGAACAGTGTAGAAATGAAATAAGAACTGGAGGGAGAACCTGTTTTCTTTTACGAAGGAAACTGATTATGCCCAGAATGACCAAACCATTACACTGCCCACTCTCTGCTTGTTCCAGGGACAGAACCTTCCACTATGGGTATTGATTTCAAAATTAACATGGTGTACAATGCAGAGGAATCTGCAAGGGGGTGGCATGTTCTCAGAGAGTATCAGGGCATTACTTTGGTTTAACAGAAGCTGAACTTTCCAATGCCCTACTTGTAAAAGTTCACAACAATCCAGCCGTCACCCATGGGAAATCAGAGCCAAACAGCATTTCACTCAAAGTGTGCTACTTCCAGGCAGGATTCTCTCTCTTCTTCTTCTTCTTTTTTTTTTTTTTTTAGAACTTATGCAGTCCTGCTTGAATCGGAATATACTAATTGGATTATTTATGCTGCATTTGATCAAGTAATTGAAATAAATTGGAGGGCTAATGATGACTCACTGTTCCGGTGAACCCCTACAGAATAAAGAGCCATAACAGGGAATTAGCCTGTTTCATGAAAACGTTTTTCTGAAGTTATGGTCTTTGATCAGCTCTCCTATGGCAAATTGACACTGCACCAATGATCACAAAATCAATGTGCAGGAACAGAAACTGGGCTGCTGTTTCAGTGGAATGAAGAGCATGCCCTGTGGGTGCCATGCACATTTTACTTCTCTCCTGTGATTGTTTTTAAACCTGTTGACAGGGCTATGAAAAATATTCACCCTCAATGTTTTCCTCAAAGAGGAACTGCAATGTAGTCCCTTCCCATAGCTGTGGCTCATCTCTGAGGAAGGCCTTGACCCGCAGCTTGCCACATGAGCAAGTTCACTCTTTTGCTTGCTTGATGCCCTAAAGACATCTGCTACAGCTCTGAGGAGCACAAGGTGAACGTCCGCTCGCAACCCAGAACACCAGGTATTTCCCCAAGCTCCTCTGTTTTGGAAGCTGAAGGTTGCATCTTCCTTGCCTGCAGGGGTAGCCACAGAACAGCAAAAAGCCACCTCTCCCTACTGCCAAAGCTGTGTTCCTTAGCACCGGTGCTGCAATGCACGAGTGATAGCAGTGGGCTGATGCTCAATGCTGTGTTCCAGGGCAGGGCTGAACTCTCCCCTTCCATGCCTATGAGCAGCACAGTGCTAGAGGTGGTCTAAATATTTCATGTGATATTATCAGCCTGTCCTGCAAACTGCAGTGAATGTAACAATACAGGGAAATACACTCCAAATGCTAAGTACATGCTACAGCTGTCGGCTCTAGGATAACGGGATTGATGGAGGTAGGTAAAAGGTATCAAAACAAACCCTTGTCTCCCAGATGATGTGATCTATACTGTTGCAAGTAGAAGTGATAATCAGGAAACTATTCTATGAAATCAATACACTTGACAAGCTAAAAGATAGCTACAAAATTTCATGAATATTTCTGTGTAAATTGTGCTTAAATTAATGCCAGTGCTTCCCCTTGTAGATTCCAAATTAGCAGCTATTCTTCTGTTAATGTATATTTAACTTGTTGTTGTTTTTCTTTACTTTTGTACCAGCTTTATTCCAGTACAAACTGAAGTACAAACTTCAGAAGGACGCTTCTCAAAGCGTCCAGATGGCAACAATAATTATTTATTATCTTTAGCTACCATGATTATGGTGCCCAATCTGTGATATTGTAAATCAGTTTTCAGATGGTCACAGAAGCTATAGCAAGTTTAGTGAAAAAAATTGCTCATTATATGTTTGTTCAGAGGGACTGAACAGAGAACTGCAGCTCTTTCAACATAAATAAATAGATACGTGTAGATCTAAGAGGGACTCTGGGCTTTGAGGAGCTGCTGTGGTGGGATGCATACAATGAGGAATACATTGCTCGTGTGGTACAGAGTCTGGGTTTCTCTCCACTCTTGAAGTGGGTTCAGTCAAGGGCTCCACTATTTTCATTTTACTGGAGCCAAATTGTAGCATAAAATGAGAGAAATCTCTTTGGGCTAATGCAAAAGCAAGACATTTAGTTGAAACAGCACAGAGATTCTGATGTGAGGGTCCAACCCTAGAGAAAATTTTGAGATTTGCATCTTTTTATTACAAGCTTGCATAGGTTTTGCCCTCCAGAGTTTATTTACCCCCCTTAACCTAATTCTGTCCAATCTGTCATATTTTCTTAGTAATGCTCTTAGGCCACAATTTTCTTTTTTTCTTGATGTAAAATTTAGCTCTAACTGTTCTATATTTGCAGGGTAATGGTGACATTGGAATGAAGGGAATGACACACTGATTTTCAGCAAGGCTTTCGTAAATTGTCTACTTAGATTTATGTTATGTCACTTGATTTACAGCTCTCCTTTTTTTGTGGATGTTGTTGTCTGTTAACATTTCTACAATAACCCTCCTCCTTTTTTTAGCTCCTTGGAGGCTAAAGTAACACATCTTTACAACCATATTTTAAAATTTGGATTACTTGATAGTCACAAGTGCTGACTCAATAAGAACAGAGCTGCTTTTCCAAGATACTGTTTCCTCTTGAGCCCCTGATGCCTTTGTTTTTCATCTTACAACTGCTGTTGAAAAAAATGCAGTTTAAATTTTAGAGGTGCTAAAACTTACTCTGACAAACAAATCTGTCTTCTGGTATGCTCAGAGTTGCTCCTAAGTTTGATGTATTTTAGACTCCTCAGGGTCTTCAGGATTTTCTGGAAATTGATCAGTGGTCAAAGGTGCTAAGTTTCTATTTTCTCAAGGCCCAAAGGCTGATTTTTGTTTTTTCTATAATGAACCCACTATAGTGTCTTGATTGGAGTGAGTTCAAGGAATTTTCCCTCACATCCCTTTAGACTGTGCACTTATGGCAATTAAGAGTCTATTTATGGTCCAGAGCAGCATTTCCCATGCTGTAGTACATAAATGTCCAAGTGAGTGCCTCTTCCTGCCCATATGCATTACCAGGGACCGGTCTTGCCACCATCAAGTAGTATATTAACAGATAGCATTCTCCCTCCAACTGAAGGGAAGAAAAATGATGATTCAGATAACTGTTACAAACTCCCAGGAGGCCTTTCAGGTTGCACAAGGCTCCCGCTTTCCTTTTGCTCATCACTCACTAATAATTGTCAGTAGGAAAACATCTAACCCACACTTGGTGTTACCTACCCTGACTCATGCTGCTCAGTGAGAAAGAAGTCCCCTTCCCTTGTGATACTAGTGAAAGTCATGTACAAAGTTTTAGAGAAAGGCACAAGACTGTTTACAAAGACTGCTAGGAGGAGGAATGTAATGCTCTGTTGTTTGCCAGTTAATGGGCAATTGCCTTCAACAATAGAGAATATGGAAGTACAAGCATGACAGGAATGTATTGCAGCAGTATTAACAATCGGATTGTTAGGTTTAGAAACACAGATACACAGAACTAACTGAAAACCCTGATGATTGCTATTTCTGTATTGGATTAACTCCAAGGTCAGTTCTCTTTGTTTCAGACAACAAGCTGCCAGACTTCTCACATGCACTCAGTGTGCAGCATCAGTCTTTTAGCAAAACCCTCAGGTCAGCTATTGCCTTTATTGTCCGGGACCAACCACCATGGTGGGCTTGCTTGGTCCTTTGTGGATGAACCGTCTCCATGGCTGTCTTTAATCCCTGTATTCACAGCCGTCTCCCCAAGGTGCCTAGGCTTGTCCAGTACCAGGAGTGTGATGTTATAACCAACAGTTTTGGAAATATTCCCAAGCATGTCCAGTACTGTTTCTTGCTTTTGTAGCCAAGATTCTTGGTTGTCTGTTGGACTTCCTGTTGTTTCTCTCTTTGAGCACACTGCAATGTAACATGTGTGTAATTTGCAAGGTAGTGAGCTACAGGGTGAATATTTCATGTAACTTGATCTGTATTTTCTCTTCCTTTTTTTTTTTTTTTCTTTTCGTTTGAGGTCCATTAGGCTATTTCTCATGTAATCTAAGACTGAAGATTGGTGTCTGGAGGGTTTTTTTTTTCCTTCCCTTAATAACAGTACATTTCCTAGTCATTTAAGAAATTTTTTCTAAACTTGGAAGTTTTCAGGACAGACTTTTAGCTCCTCAATCATTAGGTAGCCATGGTTAGGCTTCCTATGGCATAGCCTAGGCTCGCATGCATCTACAAGGGGAGCCAAGGAAACATGTGAAGTTGATTATAAGAAATGCCAACGACATGGCTCATGTTCTCTCTGCTCTTGCAAGGATACAGACGATTTCTGCTGTGATTTGGAAGCGTGTCTGCCTTGGGAAAATTTCTTATGGAGATCAAAACAAGGACTGAACAAGATGCTTCCTCAGCAACACTGCTGAGGAGAAAGAACAAATGCTGTTGAAAATAAGAAAAAAAAGGAGAAAAATATATTTCCTAACATCTTGTGACTGTTGACTAAAAGAGCTTAGATTTAAGGCCTGGCTTGTCAAGAAATATAGCAACATCTGTTTTTGCAAAGCATACTACAAGTCTTTGAATACAGACAGACCAAAATCTCCTGCCCATATGACAACTGGACTCCATGTATGAAATAACAAGGCTTTTTCAGACAATATGAGACATATTACCTGTTACTTTATTGACAAGAACTATGAAGAAAGATACAGCACAGAATTTGCCACTGAAGGTGATAATTTGTGTAACTTTTTTCCTTGAATCTTTTGCTAGAACCTCCTTAAGCTCTGATTTAGGATGGTAGTGACCTTGGACTTTGGCTGCTGCTGTTATCCTCCCCAGCTGTCTGCTGTGTCTCTACTGCAAGGCTGGGTTAAATCAGTGAAGATGATTTCAGAAAGCCATGATGTTGGCTGTGGCCTTTGTGTATCTCTTTCATGAATAACTGGGCTGTCCATGCGCTGACCGGGGAAGGGAGCTGGAAATCTCTAAGCCTTTTCAGATATCTTAAGAGATACAGTTATTGAAATAATCAAGGATAAATGCTGTCTGTGTACTGTTTTAAAGATGTTGTGTTCGTTAAATTTGCTCCTGATCTTTTCTAATCATATTCAAATTTTAATTTGCTATTTCTAGGTATTTTCTGAGGCAGAGGAACACAAGAATTCTATGGTGGAAACAAAACCTGGAAGGAGGACACACCAAAACAACTTTTTTCCTGGACGATTGGGGGTAGCTTGTGCTTCTGCCAGGGTACAAAGGATACACTAAGTTCAAGGGCTTGCCAGCTAGGGCTCAAAAGAAGTTTCTTAAGGGAAAGGAAAAAGTCTCATGAAAAAAAAACCTTTAGAAAATTCTCTTTCTCCCCCCTTCAGCTAGAGAAAAAGTATCTGAGGTGTGGTAATAGCATGGTCTGACACAGCTGAGAGTGAGCCTCTGCATAGTAATCAGAGGGAAAACACAGGGACTAGGATTGTCTTTTAATTTGTCCATTGCCTGAAGATGAAAAGAAGCTGCTGTCAGTCAGAAAGTGCAAAGGAAGATATTCTAGTGTGCTCAGGACTGCAAAAGGGGCTCTGTTATCCCTCCAGTGATCTATGAGTGATTTCTGACATAAAAACTCCAAGTCACTCACAAAGCCAATTTGAGAGAGAACGGTAACAAACATTTCTTCTAGGAGTTCTGGAGGAAAAAAAAAAGAAAATAAAATCCCTCCTGCCCTTTATTTTGCCTGGTATTATCTGCTGTACAAATGTCATTAAGTGACATTTCTCTCCTAGAGGCCATCCAGTATATATGAGGATTATTATTCCTTTCTCCTCCTCTCTTCCACTGAAAAACCAATAGTGGCTGACAGTTAATGAGGGGGACTCTGATCTGACAGTGCTATGAAAGCTGCTGCCAGAAGAGATCTTGATAATGGCATAAGAAATCCTTTCTATCTCAAACTACCATTAAGGTGCCTGACTGCAGCAGGGAAGTCGGGACATTCTCCTCTAATCAAAGCTTGTTAGATCTGTATCCTCTCATACTTCTGTGACCTGTTTAAGAGAAAAACCCAAAACAGACATAGGGAAAATAAAAAAAAAATAAAGGCGTTCAAAATATAAAGACCTATTGAGAATAAGTTCCTAAATGGGAGTTGCCATTGTTCTGTGCTCAGCAGTTGGGGTGGATTTTGCTTGCAGTTACTGTGTTATCCCAGAGTTACCCTGTGCGCATATATACATGTATAGAAATGGAGATTTCACTGTGGGAGGTACTGTGTGTCATGTGGGAGTTTCTGAACCAGAGAACTTGCTGTCTGAATTTATAGGGCGGAGAGCCTCTTCACAATTTTGCATAGTACAAGCTGTTCTTGATTACCTGCTCTAGACCATGTGGCACAGACAGGAATTACCTCTTCAGCCTCAGTCCTGTGCCTTCAGCCCCAGATGACAGCTCTGTGGGACAGGGAGTGAAGTTTCTTTCAGGTGGCCCCAAGGTATTTCAGAACAGAAGTTTGTTCTGAATAGTTGCTCGGTCAGGATTTTTACTTCAGTACGGTCAGCCCTGCGGTTTCAATGTGCAGCCCTACCTCTGCGCATTAATGGTGTTGGGGAAGGACGTTTGTGCCTGTTGAAGGGCAGAAGATGAACAACATCCAGCTGGACACAGCTTCTCATTGAGTACACACAA